>OZ025883.1:1663705-1766885 GCA_964019415.1 Ianthella basta
TAGTAACCATATCTCCTGCATACATTGCTTACATAGGCTTGATTGAACTCTATAGACATTGACATACGTACATAATATAAAAGTGCTGATGTTGGTTGAGTTATGTGTGTATAAATGTAAGGATAGGGCTTTAAACACATGCAGATGAAGCTAGCTTAACCCAGACCTCTGTTATGAATTGACGCAGCTTTTTAACATGCGTGGTCATGACGACTACCAAACATGCTGAATTGCCATTGAAATACTATCTCTTCACATACGGTGTTGAGCACATCAACAATGTCAAAATTCTGTGTAACAACCCAACGTACCATTTCATTCATCACGGTCTTCATCAATGATAAAAGAAGAATTCTTCACCCCGTCTCTCTGCTGGTAGTACTGTACGTGTTCAGCTGGTTGAGCGGCTACACAAAGGATTAACAAGTGTGCACATCAGGGCTAAAAAGATTAGCATAGGCCACCTCCTGAGTCCAGTGTGGAACTCACTCCCTCAGTCGATGTTTGGATGGCTAAATCCAACCCTGTAACCTCACTGGCTAAGCATGAATAGCCTTGTTACTGCTCATGTTAAACTGTTCAAACTTCACCTTCGTCGTGCCGTCTCTTCCTGGGTCTTCCCCGGGGCCTTCTTTCTTCTACCTCTCCTGTCATTATTTGCTAAACCAGACTTCCTGGCTTCTCTGACAATCTCACCCTCCAATTCTTCTCTATTCTATTTTGTGGTTGTTAATTGTGGCTTCCAGAGCTTCCCAGGGATAGTCCCTGGGGCAATGAAGCCATATACGTGTTATGTATCTTTTTTATGTGTGGGTGACATTGACTGACTGCCATGTTTCCTGTCTGAGTTGGTAGAGACCGCTCGGCAGCCACTGTGACTACATACGCTTGTCTACAAACTTGTGCAGCAAGAGTTTTGAAATTGCGAGCTTCCATCTCTTGGCTTAGTGCATCCGTTGTGCTATGTTGAAACCTCCATTTCACTGTGGATGTGATGCGCCGTCCTTCTTGTGTGGAGCTGTTTCCTGCCCTCCTACAGGTCTCCTGGCACTCGCGTCTTCCACATGTTTCATGATTTTCCAGTGTCAAACTGTGCCTCCTTATGAATCTTATGATGAATTGTAGCTGGCTGTTGTTTTCACACTATGGAGTTGAGGAATGTGGTGTTTATTGTTATCTTTGGAAGATCAGAGAGTTCATTGTGTATTGTTGTTGTGTTTCGTTGCCTTTAGAGTGTCTACGAGCCTGGGAAGAGACACTGGTTGAAAGTGAGCGACTGCGTGTGTGTGTGTGTGTGTGTGTGTGTGTGTGTGTGTGTGTGTGTGTGTGTGTGTGTGTGTGTGTGTGTGTGTGTGTGCATGTGTGTGTGCGTGTGTGTGTGTGCATGTGTGCATTCTTCCATGTGGTTTGTACGTATGAATCCCATTGTGATCCAGAGTTCCTGTCATGATGTGCCGATGTGTTGTTCTGCTCATTAGAGCTCTAATTGCGGTTAACCCATGGTACCACAATAGGAATGGTTACACCATCGCTTGTGCAGCAAATGTTTGATATGCGTTACTCGCCTGTTTCAATTAATGTGATTGTGGGAAGTGTAATGTACAGTTCTTAGAATTGGCCACTTTTAGGTAATTAGTGACGTCTGATGTGACTAGCTGTTACGCATGAGCTGTTTGGTTTGTAGCACGTTGGTACTACAGGAAGAGGAAACAGGTTCACTGAACATTGTAAGAATGTGCACATTTCCTGCTCACCCTGTGCTGATGTCCCTTCCCTCCCTCTCCTCCCTCCCCTCCCCTCCCCTCCCCTCCCTCCCCTCCCTCTCCTCCCTCTCGTCCCTCCCCTCCCCTCCCCTCCCTCCTTCCCTTCCCTCTCATTCCACTCAACTCCCCTCCCCCTCCCCTTCCCTCCCCTCCCTCCCCTCCCCTCCTCCTCCTCCCTCCCTCGCCTCCCTCCCTCTCCTCCTTCTCCCGAACTCCTCCACCAACAGATGAAGAAGGATTACCTGGCTGGAGGGGCAATGGCAGACAGTGCTGACCTTGTTGTGTTGGGGGCTTACTATGGAACAGGCAGTAAAGGTGATTGTTGGACACCAGTGACATGGCCAGCAAGCTACACTCATGCATTGCCTCCTTCTCAAATTGTAATGAGGTTGTACTTACTGTACTGGGCAGTTCATTCAGTGGACTCCACTTATGAAGGGCACCCTGCATTCATGACTCCTCTCTAATGAGGACAGTGCCTACTGTCCCTGTTACGTAGAGATGTGTACAAAACTACCTCTGAAATAAGGACACCTCTTTAATGAGGACAGTGCCTACTGTGCGAACTACATAGAGATGTGTATCAAACTACCTCTGAAATGAGGACACCTCTCTAATCAGGTTGCTTGGACCTATCCCATAATTGTCCCAGAGGTGTCTAGAATAGAGTGGTGTCATTGCACTTCATCTCTACACTCACAGCAATAATGGTAAGCATTACAATCGACTCTGTTCCTTGAATGAAGTATCAGTGACTTTAGCCTATTGTGGTGTGTGTTCATGAATGACACGAATAATTTGTGCACAACAAATATGGCTGCTATACTATCTTGCCATCTGAGCTTGTGGCAAGTGCCAGTCTGTTTACACTCTCCTTTGTCATGATCATGCCGAGTATCTTGACTCCTGTTAAGCACCTGTTTTGTGGCCTTGTCACAGAGGTGAGACTTTGCCATTATTTCTGTTGCCAGACCTGTTTCAATGGTGACCAAATATCCTAGTGGGATACTCCAACAGTCAGGCATGTTCTTTCCTACTGTTACCATGGCAACTTGTGGCCATTTCCCCCTTTTCTTTGCTTCGTCCAGATTCAGGCCACCTGTCCCTAATTTCACACCTTGTAGCTTGATTGTGGGAAAATGTGAGGGCTTGATGCCTTGATTCCTATGTCATTGTGGCAAGGAGCCAGTATGTCTGGAGCATTTGAGCTGTTTCAGTCTTTGGTGGGAATTGCACGGAAATTGCTTTTCTGGTTCCAGTCTCTTTTTTATGAAAGGGAATTAACCATTGGGGTGATTGAGGTGAAAGCATGTGCTATCTTAGTATGTAAGTTTAAGTGAGTTCTAGTCTTGACGTCTGCTTCCTGTTCCCTTGACTTCTTCTATTTGGGTCTTGGTGGAATTGGTGTGTGTGTGTGTGTGTGTGTGTGTGTGTGTGTGTGTGTGTGTGTGTGTGTGTGTGTGCATGTGTGCGTGTGTGTGTGTGTGTGTGTGTGTGAGAGAGAGTGTGTGTTAGTCTGGTGCGATGTGTGCTGTGTGTATCTAAAATACAAAGACCAGGTGTGTGTATGTTCGTAAGTGTGTTGTGGAGAGCTTTCATTGACCAACCGATGTACTTATCTTTGATATCCATTGATGCCACATTTTATTCCAAGAATAACCACACATTCAGTTATCTTTTCTTGAGAAATTGTTTGCGGTATTCTATACCACAATAAAAGGTATTCATCTAGAGTGAATGTGCTGTGGATTCACTTTGATCTATTGCACTCCCACTCGGTTCAAGCTAAATGCAAACACCTGTGTGGTGTGTACATGTGTGTGTGTGTGTGTGTGTGTGTGTGTGTGTGTGTGTGTGTGTGTGTGTGTGTGAGTGTGTGCTTCCGTGTGTGAACCAATGTGGAAACACAGCGGTAAATCAATAGTTGCTTCCTTCACTGATCTACCCACACATCACAGGTGCTTGAGGCATGCATCCACTGTATCCTGTGGTTTATACCCTTGCTTGTGCTTCTGTGACTAACAATCGGTGTCGGCTAGGGGGAGGGAGGGCAGTTTGCCCCCAGGCCCCTAGTGTGAGGGGCACTACATTTGTGTTGCAAGGGGCCCCAAAATTCTCCATGCTTATACTCTGGGCCTCAAACTGACTCTAGGCAGCAGCAATGTTAACAATGGCAATGTCTACCTTGTGTATAGGGGGAGGAGCCTGCTAATAGTGGTCACTCTGTACGTGTAAAGCACCACCCTACATAAAGCAAGAAGCCTCCCTCAGCCTGGTAGAAGGAGTACCAACACATTACTCTACTTTGATTTCATATTGTAAAACTGACAAGATGGTGCTTTTGTTTGCTGCTCTCCCGTGATGAACTGAATTTTGGTTGTCTACCAATAGCGATGAAATTGGCCTTGATAGCAATTATTGTTCTTCACCGCATAAACTGCGTGCATGGCACAGCTGATGCCATTAGCATGACACATGGACCCTTGATTGATTGATATTTAAGTGTTCCTTCTGCTGGATGTTTTGAGTATCATTTGATTGGCTGCATTCATTTTGAACCTCGAGCTCAGCACAGTGTGGTGTGTGGATGGTGTGTTGTGTGTGGGTCTTGTGGTGTGTGGATGGTGTGTTGTGTGTGGGTCTTGTGGTGTGTGGATGGTGTGTTGTGTGTGGGTCTTGTGGTGTGTGGATGGTGTGTTGTGTGTGGGTCTTGTGGTGGTGGGTGCCATTCACTGTGTAGTGTAGTCCTTCACTGTGAGTGCGACTTGCGAATTATTGCTATATACATGTGTAGCAACAATGAGGAATTGGTGAGGGGTTTGATGCTGATGGCAAATTTGTGAAGAGGATTTGGACTGTGATTTCTACTCATGCATGACTGCTAACATGTTAGTATGTGGTGCTGGTGAAAGGTGTGGCAGTGTGTATGTTATTTGGGACTTTGGGAGGGCATGTGTCATTCTGTAGGTGGTGGAAGGATAATAGGTTGGGGAGGGGGAGGGGAGGGGAGGGGAGGGGAGAAGAGGAGAGTGGAGGAGAGTGGAGGAGAGTGGAGGAGAGGAGAGTGGAGGAAAGTGGAGGAGAGGAGAGTGGAGGAGAGGAGAGGAGAGTGGAGGAGAGGAGAGGAGAGTGGAGGAGAGTGGAGGAGAGTGGAGGGGAGGAGAGGAGAGTGGAGGAGAGGAGAGGAGAGTGGAGGAGAGTGGAGGAGAGTGGAGGAGAATGGAGGAGAGTGGAGGAGAATGGAGGGGAGGAGAGGAGAGTGGAAGAGAGGGGAGGGGAGGGGAGGAGAGTGGAGGAGGGGGGAGGAGAGGGGAGGAGAGGAGAGTGGAGGAGAATGGAGGGGAGAAGAGGAGAGTGGAGGAGAGGTGACGGGTGTCAAAACAGAGACAATCCACCAATGCACATTGTAGAGATTTGTGGGTAAACTAATTTCGAAGGAATGGGCACTCCTTCAGTTGGTGAAAGGGCTGTCACTCCTCAAAGTGGTGTACACCTTATTCATCACGTTTCACACTTGTTTGTCGGTCCACCCACCGTTCCAGGAGCGTTTCCCTGCTTCACCAGTGGAACGTGTGAAAATTGTGATAAAGGTGTACACAAATGTAAACATGTTTTGCTTGGTTGACCGTCGCTCCTGTCAATGCTTGTTTCTTTGACAATTGCCTTTAGAAGGATGTATGAGGAAGAACGTGTGAAGAGTAATGATAGCTCGCAGTGGGAATCGGATTCTGTTGTGGGTCAATCTTATCAGATATGGTGTTGACAGATGAATCATTGGAGCGTTCAGATGGCGTATCAGATTACAGTTCTTCCCCATAAACACATAGCTTCTTGTAACTCTACACCCTGGTCAATTGAGGGACATACAGTGGTGTATTGTTTCACCACTGCACCCGCCAAAGTGTTGTTGGAATAACTATGTGTGCTGTGAATGAATGACATGAGGAGGAGTGCAGTGGAAGAAGAGGGTACAGACAATGGGTCTGATTGTACAATATGCTGTTGGTTTTGAGAATTAATGGGATGATGAGGGGGAGGGGAGGAGGAGGGGAGGGGAGGAGGAGGGAGATGAAGGAGAGGAGGAGGAGGAGGGAGACAGGATGGAGATACAGGTTTTGTTGGAGTTGCTAGGAATTACAGAAGTGAGGAGGTTGAGATGGAAGAACTGAAGTTGGATGGAGAGACAAAGTTTCCATAGTATGCAATGGGAACATGAGGACAGGGTTGTGGATTTACTTGTGCCACTGATAAAGGATGGGGCGTATGCTAAGTCTGTGTGAAACCAAATTTGCCCTACATTAAGTTACAGTCACATTGAGCTCTCTAGTTAGAAGAGGAAGGATGAAGAAGGTGATCATTACGAGAGATCTACAACTGGATCCAGATTAGTGGGGGATAATACATTGATGTTAGTTGGTGTGTAAGAGACTCAAGGAAGGGAGGGAAGCACTGCTGCTGACTGGCTGCATCATGCAGATACAAGTGTTCCCACTTCCTTCTCAGAATTAACTTAAAGGGAAAGGTTATGTCATCATGTGTGAAGTTTATAGTTGTGAGGTTTTGCAGGACAGTGTTAACGTGTACCTTGCATTAGTTAATTCATTGTACTAGTTCCAATGAAATTAGCATGGCAACAGAAGCAAGCAGAGGGGAGGATGGGGAGGGGAGAGGAGGGAGGGAGGATGGGGAGGAGAGAGGGAGGGAGGGAGGATGGGGAGGAGAGAGGGAGGGAGGGAGGATGGGGAGGGGAGAGTGAGGGAGGGAGGATGGGGAGGGGAGAGGAGGGAGGGAGGATGGGGAGGGGAGAGGGAGGGAGGATGGGGAGGGGAGAGGGAGGGAGGATGGGAAGGAGGGAGGGAAGGAGGGAGGGAGGATAGAGATGATAGAGGGAGGGAGGGAGGATGAGGAGGAGAGAGGAGCAGGTGGGGACCTGATGAAGAATAAGTGGAGAGAGGGAAGGTAGATAAGGGAGAGTACTGTTGAGAGTGAACTCAGGGAAGACAGGGAAGGGAAGAGGGAGTGTGGGAAGGGACAGGATAGGAAAGGTGGAAGCTGAGAATGGAAAGGGATACAGATGAACCAACAGTTGACAGGGGAGAAAGGAGAGAGAGGGGGGGGGGGGAGAGAGGAATGGGTGGTCCATGTGCATCATGTACAGTAACCCTGTCATTGCTCCATGCACTTGAATAAAAAGCCATTGTGTGTGCATATATAGTAAACAGTAAACAACTACATATTTGTATAATTGTAAGAGTTTTGTGTTTCAAAAAATACTTCACTGAATGATTGGTAGCTGCATTTTGCATACATGGAAGATACGTACAAGTTGTGTGTATGCATATGTGAAGTGTGTGTGTGTGCACACTATCGAAAATGAAACATTGAGTTGATTCAATTACTTGCTTTGTTCATTCTGTACGTTCTGTAAGCAATCGTCTGTGTCCTATCCACTTGTGAATTCATCCAGTAACGAATACTGAATGAAAGTGAGGTCACAGGGCATGAAATTAGAAGGGGTTCTGTGTGCAGTGTGTGTGTGTGTGTGTGTGTTGTTTTTGTATTTTTACACATGTGTTGGTGTACATGTGAGGTGTGTGTGTGTGTGTGTGCGTGTGTGTGTGTGTGTGTGTGTGTGTGAGTGCGAGTGTACATGTGCGTACCACCCACTGGCATTAAGTTACTAAACATGAGGTCACCAATTGAAGGTCAAACATTGTATCAATGAGTGCTTTCATCTCACCTATACCACTACTTGTATTCCCTGGGGCTGGAGTGGTTAACAAGACATCAAAACAATCTGTACCTCAGGCATGTGTGTGCATGTGAGAGCATGTGTACATAAGTGGACATACACGTACTGTACACATGCATACACACACACACACACACACACACACACACACACACACACACACACACACACACACACACACACACACACACACACACACACACACACAACACACACACATGCACACACACAAACACACACACACACACACACACACACACACACACACATGCACACACACCATACATTCCAACATGTTGGTCTTACACAGTTCTGTGGCATAGAAAATTTTGAGTTTGATGTACATAGAAATGTACTGCGTGCCACACGTGATTACCTAGTTGATTACTTTTAATTCCTACTACAGTGGATAAGCCATGTCAGAGATATCTTCATGAACTACCCATGTAAGACACTCGATACTTCAAAGTCAAGTACACAGGCATTATATGCATCAATTTGGCTCCTGCTTAATCTACTAGATCAAGCCTCCATCGAGGCACTGAGACCTCCTCTGCTACAGGCTCCTCAGTGTAGGCACTGTGTAATGGAGTTTGTAGGTTCTGCTGCAAGTACACCAGTTGACACGGGGTTTGTTGTATGTATGTAGGCAGTGCTAGGATAAGAGTCTGAATGGTGTGAGTTTCATACTGAAGATGAGCTTGGTGGTGGTGGTCTTTGGGTTGGTTTGAATGCAGTGAAGGATGCCTTGGAGCACTTTTGAGAACTCACAAGTGCTTTGTGTATAGTTAGATACGTAATATGGCTTCCTGTATGTTTTACCCTACTATTTGGGCAGGGAGGCTGGCTGTTTTAGAGAGGAGGTTTGCACTGTTTTAGTGCTATGTGTGTGCTTTTTGACTCAGGGAGGCTGGATATTTGTAGAGGTGGCTGTATTACGGAGGCGACTGTCACGTTTTAGTACTACATGCGTACGTATTTTTGGCCAGGGAAGATGGGCTTACTTAGTGAGCAAGCATACTAAAGCTGTACACGTAGTCAGGTGACCATCTTTGATAGGTTTCAGGGTACACTCTGTGAATAGCAGCTATATCTAGCCCACAGGTGGCTGTCTTTGACAGTCTTCAGCGTATACTAATGAAATGTAAGGGAAGGATCTAAGGGAAATGCAAATGATGATGGTGATCTAGAGGAGGGTCATCAATGGGATGGATTGATGCATGCAGCCCTACATGTGCACTGGCAGCTTTTTGTAGACAAAATTGGAACACTTTGGTACAGGCCCAAGTGTCTTGTTTAGAGGTGTCCCCTGTTTCAGAGGCAGTTTTGTGCACTTCTCTGGCTACATTGCAGGGACAGTAGGCAAGTAGTGTCATCATTAGAGAGGTGTCCTCATTTCAGAGGTAGTTTTGTGTGCATTTCTTTGTATCTGGGACAGAAGGCACTACTCTCATTAGACCAATGTCCTGAAGTCATAGTGTCCTTTATAAGAGTTACAATACATTTGTAGTTTTCGCTGCTACCATTGTGGTGCAAAGGCATCCTAAAGTACTGGAGCCAATGTCATTTGAGAATAGATTGAGATACGTAGTGTGGAAAACGCCTCGGCCTACTTATCTTAATACGCTTGGTTGTTGGGAAGCCTTCTTTTTTGTGCTATGTATGTTAATGTAGGTGGTCTCATGTCTGTCTTCTTGATGGGAGTCTACGACCAATCGCGGCGCCAGTGGTGTACAGTGGCCAGATGTGGTAACGGGCATGACGACGCCACCATTATGAAGCTCCAGAGAGAATTGAAAATGAAGAGGATTAATAAGGTGACATCATCGCCCACATTCCACCAGCTTCACCACAGAACGTGTTGTGCACATATCCCTTGGTACAGTGTCATGCTGTATGAGGATTCATGTATGGGTGTAATTAGTCATGTGGGGGTGGGAGTCTGAAAATGACTCTCGGAGTGGTCAGGCAACCCGTCTGAAGGAAATGCATGGGGGTGGAGGGTAAGGAGAGGAGAGAAAAGAAAAGGATTGGAGGGTTTGAATGACAGGAGCCAATGAAGGTTAATGCAGAGAAGGGGAAGGAGTCTATTGGGAGGAAGCAGGTAGTGTATGAAGCCTGCAGTAGAGAGAGAGGCTAGCTGCATGGATTGAGTGAGTTTGAGATGACGGTGTGTTCAGAGTCACACTAGGGCCCTTACCAAATGCGTTCAGTCAAGCTAAACCTCTTCAACCACTGGTTAATTGATAGGGTTTCCATACTGACCTGTGGTTCCTTACCCCAGCAAATTATGGATTCTCTTCTCTACCATTGGAGTGGTCACTTTGACTCTCTTAGGAGAACAGTCTTAGGGAGTGTGTGACTTAGAATAGTACAGGGGCAATAATTATTGATAGTAGGAGTATAAAACATGCAAAAATAACACATATACGTACAGTGTGGAAGCCATATGAACTATAGTGATGGGAACAGTATAAATTAACATAAGCAATGCTACATTAATGCACACAGTGGAACCCCTTATAAAGGACATCCTGAATTTAGGTCACCTCTCTACTGTCCCAGCTACATAGACATGTGTACAAAGCTACCTCTGAAATAAGGGCACCTCTCTAATGAGGACAGTGCCTACTGTCCCAGCTACATAGAGATGTGTACAAAACTACCTCTGAAATGAGGACACCTCTCTAATGAGGACAGTGCCTACTGTCCCAGCTACATAGAGATGTGTGCAAAACTACCTCTGAAATAAGGGCACCTCTCTAATGAGGACAGTGCCTACTGTCCCAGCTACATAGAGATGTGTGCAAAACTACCTCTGAAATAAGGGCACCTCTCTAATGAGGACAGTGCCTACTGTCCCAGCTACATAGAGATGTGTACAAAACTACCTCTGAAATGAGGACACCTCTCTAATGAGGACAGTGCCTACTGTCCCAGCTACATAGAGATGTGTACAAAACTACCTCTGAAATGAGGGCATCTCTCTAATGAGGACAGTGCCTACTGTCCCAGCTACATAGAGATGTGTACAAAACTACCTCTGAAATAAGGACACCTCTCTAATGAGGACAGTGCCTACTGTCCCAGCTACATAGAGATGTGTACAAAACTACCTCTGAAATAAGGACACCTCTCTAATGAGGACAGTGCCTACTGTCCCAGCTACATAGAGATGTGTACAAAACTACCTCTGAAATAAGGACACCTCTCTAACGAGGACAGTGCCTACTGTCCCAGCTACATAGAGATGTGTACAAAACTACCTCTGAAATAAGGGCACCTCTCTAATGAGGACAGTGCCTACTGTCCCAGCTACATAGAGATGTGTACAAAACTACCTCTGAAATAAGGACACCTCTCTAACGAGGACAGTGCCTACTGTCCCAGCTACATAGAGATGTGTACAAAACTACCTCTGAAATAAGGGCACCTCTCTAATGAGGACAGTGCCTACTGTCCCAGTTACATACAGCCACAGCCACAGAAAGGTGACACTATATAATGCACAGGGTGTAGATGCTAATGCGCGTGTGTGTGTGTGTGTGTGTGCGTCTCAGTGTGTGTGTGTGGAGTTGCACAGTATGTCCATGTGTCCACATGATAACCACGTACTCACGGTGAGGGGATAGTGTGTACAGTACTACCTCTTTGATCTCCTGATTTCCCTAGAGATAGGTGGGATAACGCGACACCGTTGATGAATTGTAAAATCAATTGTGCCCTTTTGTGGATGGAGTGTGATGCTCTGCTGATTTTGAATAGAGTGTGTGCCGTGTTGCAGATCAAACCCTCTTGACAGCCTTCCAAACTGCAACTGGAAGGGCCTTCACTGTTGACTGTTGCTCGTCAGATGGATGAGTAGCCTTTCATTGAGACTGCAACGTCATCTTTGTGTTTTGTATTACTCAGTGGCCTTATATCAATAAGGCATGTGTACCAGAGGGGAGGGAGGAGGGGAGGGAGGGGAGGGAGGGAGGGAAGAGGGAGGGAGGGGAGGGAGAGGAGGGGAGGGAGGGAGGGAGGGAGGGAGGAGGGGAGGGAGGAGGGGAGGGAGGGAGGGAGGGAGGGAGGAGGGGAGGGAGGAGGGGAGGGAGGGAGGGAGGAGTGGGGAGGGAGAGGGGAGGGAGGGAGGGAGGAGTGGGGAGGGAGAGGGGAGGGAGGGAGGAGGGGAGGGGAGGGAGGGAGGGAGGGAGAGGGAAGGGAGGGGAGGGAGGGAGGGAGGGGAATAGAGCGGAGGGAGGGGAGGGAGGGAGAGGGAAGGGAGAGGGGAGGGAGGGGAGGGAGGGAGGGAGGGAGGAGGGGAGGGAGGGGAGGGAGGGAGAGGGGAGGGAGGGGAGGGAGGGGGAGGGAAGGGAGGGGAGGGAGGGAGGGAGGGAGAGGGAAGGGAGGGGAGGGAGGGAGGGAGGGGAATAGAGCGGAGGGAGGGGAGGGAGGGAGAGGGAAGGGAGGGGAGGGAGGGAGGAGGGGAGGGAGGGGGGAGGGAGGGAGAGGGAAGGGAGGGGAGGGAAGGAGAGGAGAGGGAGGGAGGGAGGGGAGGGAGTGGAGGGAGGGGGAGAGGAGGGAGGGGAGGTGAGTGGAGGGAGGGGAGTGGAGAGGGGGAGGGGGAGGAGAGGAGACAAAATGAGAGAGATTGGAAAGTGGGCATTAAACCATTGGACTGAGAATGGAAAATGTGAGACACAATGCTTGTGTGTGCGAGTCACTGAATGGGGTTAGAGTTGAGCAAGACAACTGTCTCTGTCTCACGCTGTGCCACCAGTGTTTACAGTGATAGCACATTTCAACAGTCCTAACAAAGCTTGTCGTCACCTGATCCCACTACCAGATATTTAGTTTGGACACTGGCTTACCACCATGCGGGTGATGACATCATGTTTACATGTATCCTTACGTATATAGGACCCAGGGAAAGTCCCCTCCTGGTTGCTGGTCCACAAGAGCCTTGTTCCTGACTTTGTAGTTGAAAACCCCAAGGTAAGATAACAAGCGCAATGCCTGTCATTAATAGTCATTGTATAGTGTTGGGGGTGGGGGGGAGGAGATGGGTGTTCTGTTTCATCTGCCTGTTCCTGTGCCAGTTGTATTGTTGTCCTGGTAACCGGGAAAAGGATGTAATCAGTTAGGAAAGATATAGGCTAGGAGTGTGTGTGTGTGTGTGTGTGTGTGTGTGTGTCTTCCTACTCTACCTTCAACCTTACCTCACTAAACTTGCAGCACCTCACGTTTATGTACAGTTGGTCGCACTTGGTGTCGCAATTCGAATGCTACTTTGTAATTCTTGTGTCCACACTTGTTGCTTCACTGGTGTTGTGTGTGCCTTGGGTGGGATGTTGTGGAGATTGCGTTGGGAGTTTTGAGAGGGGAGATGTGTGTGTGTGTGTGTGTGTGTGTGTGTGTGTGTGTGTGTGTGTGTGTGTGTGTGTGTGTGTGTGTGTGTGTGTGTGTGTGTGTGTGTGTGTGTGTGTGTGTGTGTGTGTGTGTGTGTGTGTGTGTGTGTGTGTGTGTGTGTGTGTGTGTACGTATGTGTGTGTGTGTGTGCGTGCGTGTGTTGGTCTGTGCCTGTGTATCTTCCATGTGTGCAATTGTGTGCGTCCCTCACACCTGGAGTAGTACTATCATGGTAAACTACATCATCACACATGAAGATGTTAGTTTTACACATTATTCAGTTATTCACAGACGTAGAAATATGACTTCCTGCCTGCGACTTCTTGGGAAGAACAAGTGCGAATGTAGTTACTGTGTGTGCGTGTGGTTGTGGTTTGTGAGGAATGGAGCCAGTTTAGTAGTCAATGTGCCACTGAACAGAAGGGAACATCTGTCATTGCGACTGTGTGTCTGTTGATCAATAATGTGCATTGTGTACGTAGTTTAGGGTACGTGTGTTTTGCTTCAATTCTGATGGTCCAAGCCTGACCAAGAGTAGGGATGTAGCCGGTTAGTATTTCTGTGCATACTGTAGAATTGTAGATCTCTCTTCTCTCGGTCTTTGTGAGTGGGTATGCGTGTGTGTGTGTGTGCGTGTGTGCGTGCATGCGTTCGTGTGTGTATAAATGTGTGGGGGGTGTGGGGGTGTGCATTGTGGGCGGCTGAGTGGGTGTGGTGTGGGCGATTGGATCACAAGTTTCAGTAAAGGGAGACTAGTTTCAGAATAATAAGTTATAGTGTCTTTATTGGCAGTAAACATCACAGATTGAGAGACTGTAAGCTGTAAACAGCAGTCAATCTATCAATTTGTCCAACACACACACACACACACACACACACACACACACACACACACACACACACACACACACACACACACACACACACACACACACACACACACACACACACACACACACACACACACACACACACACACACACACACTTATGGTCCTGAATCTCTTGCACAATATCCATGCAATGCATAACAGCATTGCATTATGCATTAATTCTATATGTAGGGAAGCCTTTGCAGTGTTCACTATTATGTATTCATGCACCCAAATCAGTGTGATGTGAAAGCTAAGCTACTATTAAGTGCCTGGTTTGATGTTTCCCGTGATAGCTGGGCTTTGTGGACAGCTGTTGTAAGCAGCTGCATTCTCTGTCAACTCATCAGTGATTTTTCTGATGTACTGTACAGGCAGGGGTTTGGTTACCAAGGTAACCTTTGGTGTTTCCGTATGCAAGTTAGGGTAATGGGATTGCCTGTTCAGCACACTTATTATAAAATCTGCCAAAACACTATCCCTGTAACTAATATAATACTGTGCACATTGAATTGTTGAGATGGTAGATTGTGCAATGCCTTATAATTGTGAAGAAACAAGGTGTGTGTGTGTGTGTGTGTGTGTGTGTGTGCGTGTGTGTGCGTGTGTGTGCGTGTGTGTATTTGGTATAATGGCCCTGTGTAGATGGCCACTTTCCCATGTCAGATGTACTGTGTGATGTCACTCCAATTTGACTCAACCTGCACTGAATAGCATAAAGCATTCAGTTTCCATCTGGAGAGTGAGGGACTAGCAGAGGCCTTGCTAAGCTGACCATATGGGTATGGAATACTTACAAGATACCCCATTCCCTTCAAAGGCACTGAAGAAACCGTCTTAGACCATGCATAATCCTTTGTGTTTTCTTTCCGTTATGAATTATGCCCCCACTGTATGTCTAGCTGCCAGTGTCAGCAACTCAGAGTAGCTGCACACTGCACTCCCCTCACTGTTTTCTGTTGGGCGTCTTCATGGGATTTGCCTCCTAGTTGGCGTGAAGCTGTTTATGGTGTCTTCCTACTCTCCCTTCAACCTTACCTCACTAAACTTGCAGCACCTCACGTTTATGTACAGTTGGTCGCACTTGGTGTCGCAATTCGAATGCTACTTTGTAATTCTTGTGTCCACACTTGTTGCTTCACTGGTGTTGTGTGTGTCTTGGGTGGGATGTTGTAGAGATTGCGTTGGGAGTTTTGAGAGGGGAGATGTGCCGTTGTGGCTGTGTGTATGTGGAGTGATCACTGTGTGTGTGAGTGTGTGTGTGTGTGTGTATGTGTGTGTGTGTGTGTGTGTGTGTGTGTGTGTGTGTGTGTGTGTGTGTGTGTGTGTGTGTGTGTGTGTGTGTGTGTCTGTGTGCGCCAACGGTCTGAGCTACATAGAGATGTGTGTACAAGTAATAGAAGTACCCTTCCCAATGACTGGGCAGTACCTGCTACAGAACATGTGGGTGTGTGTACAGAATATACCACCTCTACTCCATTAGGACTAGGTATGTAGATGAAGTACCCTATACATCCAATGTGTCTGTTCAGTGAAGATCTTAACTTTACTGCTTATAGTAACTGTTATAAACTAGCACTTGCTACCCTCGTCCAATGTGCACTTAAAGATGTCCACGTGCATCTTCATACTTATCCCTTCCATGTCATCCATCCTTCACTAAATGAATATAACCTTACTTCATACTCTTGTTGCAGTTACTTCATCTTTTCTGTATCAGTGATAGATTCCGCCTGCACTTCAAACACACTCAAAGGCTATGTTCATTCCGGGGAAACTTTTCTGCAGTTGTTTCCTGCCCCTGAATTGTGGTCAGGTCTCACTTAGATATCATTTTACACAGCTGCAAACTGACTCACAAACACTCCCTGCCTAGCTTTCGAGGGTAATCAATCACATTTGTATGGGCTTAATGCTTCAAGAACCTTTCCTTCTTATTGCAGGAAGCTCCGGTTTGGGAGATTGCCGGTGCTGAGTTCACACAGTCAACTACGCATACTGCTGCTGGTGTTTCCATCAGGTTTCCAAGGGTGACACGTATCCGTGACGACAAGGATTGGGAAACTGCAACTGACTTGGACAGGCTCAAGGTTAGTTTACTGAATGCATTCATGTGTTACACCTTGAATTCAAGACACCTCTCTAATGAGGACAGTGCCTACTGTCTCAGCTACTTAGAGATGTGTACAAAACTACCTCTGAAATAAGGACACCTCTCTAATGAGGGCAGTGCCTACTGTCTCAGCTACATAGAGATGTGTACAAAACTACCTCTGAAATAAGGACACCTCTCTAATGAGGACAGTGCCTACTGTCCCAGCTACATAGAGATGTGTATAAAACTACCTCTGAAATAAGGACACCTCTCTAATGAGGACAGTGGCTACTGTCCCAGCCACATAGAGATGTGTATAAAACTACCTCTGAAATAAGGACACTTCTCTAATCAGGACACCTGTGCCCGTCCCAAACTGTCCAGAATAGAGATGTATCACTGTGTGTTTATGACACTTCTCCTATCAGAACAGTAGGCATCATCCCAACTTCATAGAGATGTGTACAAAGCTCTATTCCTCTGAAATAAGGACACCTCTCTGTACGTAGAAGTGATTCCAATGTATTAAGCATACATTGGGCAGATGGACTGTGTGGTCAATTCACTTCTGCTGTATTGCTCCTCACTTGAGCTATCCTGAAATGTCACGTCCTAGTGATCTCAAACTGATAATTTGTTCTTGGATGTGCTTTGTAGTTCTCTATCACTATTCACCAATTGTGAGACGTCACATCACCATGTAACCATACCAATGACTCCTACGTACTTGGTCTAGATTAGCTGCTAGCTGTAGATCAGTCAAGGTCAATTGGAGCAGGCCCACAGTGTCATTTATTGCAACCACTTCTCCTGCACTGTGAAGCCTGTCTAAGACAGCCACCTGTGGTTGGGTGGCTGCTGTACAGAGGTAGACTGCAATAGTTTAGTGCTATGTTTGTGCTATTTGGGACCAGGGAGGCTGGCTGTTTGAGAGAGGTGGTTGCACTATACAGCTACCTTTATAGGCAGGTTTTACTGAACAGTGGAACCCCTTTATAAAGGACACCACCCTAATAAGGACAATGCCTACTTGTCCCAACTACACACACACACACACACACACACACACACACACACACACACACACACACACACACACACACACACACACACACACACACACACAAACACACACGCAAGCACACACACACACAGACACACACACAGACACACAGACACACACACACACAGACACACAACACACAAACACACACACACACACACACAAACACACAAACACACACTAGAGAGAGAGAGAGAGAGACCTACGAAAGACCCTCAGTACACTGCTCTTCCATTGTAGAACACAGTGGCTGAGCCACATACTCTCTTCTACTGTGGCATGCGATGCACATGTTCTAGAAAACCACAAGGGTACAAACATGGAACATGCAAAAGGCTGCCTTATGCAATAACCAGTATAAACTTGTTTTGCTACAAGTGCAGTCCCCTTTAATACAAAGGAGACGGTAGAATCAGGTCACCTATCTAATGAGGAAGTGTCATCTGTCCCAGCTACATAGAGATGCACACAAACTTCCTCTGAAATAAGGACACCTGTCTATTCAGGACACTTGGGCCTGTCCCATATTGTCCCAAAAGCATCCAGAATAAAGAGGTGGTCATGGTACAAGAAATCACATCTCTGCAGCATATTGTGTGTGCATTACTGTGTATTAGTGTGTATTAGCATACTCTAAGGAATAGTACATTTCTGTACTGGCATAGAAATTAGTACACTTTTATTATTGCAGTAAGAATGCATGTTAATACTATATAAATTTGTATTGCTTATGAGATTGAGTAAAGAGAAAAAACATCATTATCTCATTGCATGCTCAGATACTTTGTTCTAAGGGATCAGGGAAGTGTATTTAGAAGCCATGTGTGTGTGCATCCTCATAAGTATAGAGGAGTCCCCTGTATATGATAGACACCTTAAAGTAAGGACACCTCTCTAATGAGGACAGTGTCTACTGTCCCAGCTACATAGAGATGTGTACAAATCTACCTCTGAAATGAGGACACCTCTCTAATGAGGACAGTGCCTACCGTCCCAGCTACATAGAGATGTGTACAAAACTACCTCTGAAATGAGGACACCTCTCTAATGAGGACAGTGCCTACCGTCCCAGCTACATAGAGATGTGTACAAATCTACCTCTGAAATAAGGATTCCTCTCTAATGAGGACACTTGGACCAAACCGTTCCAAAGGTATCTGGAGTAGAGAGGTGTCGTGTAATGTAGCCATCGAATATGGCAACGTGATGTTACATATTCAATGTGTTGGATGTGAATCGTGTGACTCCCACACTCAAAGCCTCCAGCATTAATTACCGCTGGAGCGATGAGTTCATGCACTGAACCATACACCGAAATACACTTTGAAAGAGTTTCCTAATGCACAGTTGCAGTTGCAGCACGATTCGGTTCCCCTCGCTGATTTGTTCCTGTGATATTCACATTGAGGTGTACGTTATAATTCTTATTCCAGTGTCGTTTATTGCTGAGTCACCCGTTCTTGCCCCAATTGGCAGTAGCACCACTCCTGCAAGTGTTCATACGAATACAGCATTGAAACGGTCAATCCTTGTCAGTTTCTGGCATGCATTGTGTGGATGTTGTCCTGTGCACGAGGTACCACCTCCTGTTTCCATGTTGTATGCATGTCAGTAATTGTATAGATTGTATTGTACGTGTGCAGTGCTAGTCTCAACTGGAACAATAAGCCGTTAAAGCACTGCAATTAGCACTTGTAACGTCCAACGCAAAGCGTACATACTAGTGCTTTCATGGTACGTATATTGTGCATGCCTCGCTTTATGATACGCTGTATTGGTGTGTTAACCCCATACAATGACACCGTACGCACACCTCACCAATCGGCCTAACCATAGATATCTATGGCCTAACAGGTTCACAGTTCACGTAATGTGAAGCTTATAAAAAAAATTCCCCTCATTCATACGCACTTCGGTGCAACATTTCCTGCATGCAAGCGTGAGCACTGTTAATTACCACTTACATACCCATCATTGCTCACCTCCATTGTCTCTGCTACTGTGCTGCTACCTTGCCCGCACACTAACGAACTCCTTTATAAAGAAGACTCTAAAGTCAGGAAACCCTTCTAAAAGGACATTGTTCATCTTAATTTGTGACACCTCGCTAATGAGGGATGGCACCTGTTCCATCTAAACTACCCCAGAATTAAGGGTGTCAACTTAATCAGGACCAATTGCTACTGTACAACCTTATTTTCACAGGTTATAGACACTCCCTTTATGTTCCCTTTGTCTGCTTCATATATCCATACACATTGAGTAAAGGTCGTCATTTTTTCCTGTTTACATGTTTATTCATATTCTCATTACTGGACGGCGCACACATGGGACAGCTGTGCAATTCAGTTTGTTTGAAACAGGAAGCGTGTGTGTAAAGGAATTGAAAGAGAATGTGTTATGCATGGACATGTTCGAATACATTGCTTCCTTGTCATTCGTGCTGGTATTTGTTAGGGGTAGGAAATCTTTGTGAATTGTGTGAATGACTACTGAAAGTTGTGGAATAAGGAGTGAGCGAGTGAGGTTGTTTGCTTGTGCGGTGCATGTGTGTAGAAAAGACAGACATGTGCAAGTGGGAAGAACTCCCCACATCATTGTTCTCTCTGGCCACTTTCCCCAGAGGACCATAGTGCCCTTGCAACCCTCACATGCACCCTTTGGCATTCCTTGACATGTGCATGTGCCCTCCTATTTCATATCACTCTTCACCTTCATCACTTTAGCGGAAGCACTTGTATCAATTTTAATGATTGACTTTATCATAGTCAAAATAGATTCGCCCGGCCTTCAAGATATGCCCTTTGAGTGTGCAATGGAAAAAAACGCACTGCATGTTTTGCGTAGAATGTGTTTTTCATATGTTCGTTATTAATTAACGCGTATTACACGCTGCACACATGTTTAATTGTGGGTGTTCGCACGTATAGCGGTCACGCGTGAGTGTTAATTGTTTCTCTATGCATTGGCTTTAGTACACAAAGGATGCATCGCACCAAGTGTTTGTTGGGGGCCTGCGTTGATGTAATTGATTGCCTTGCCGTTGTACTTCATAGATTGTCTTCGTGTAATCATTGTTCGTCTGCCGTGTATTTCTGTTTGCAAGTGCTTGGAGGGCTTTTCCATGTATGCTTGTGGTTTTCTGGAACATGTGGGCCGCATACCACAGGAGAAGAGGATATGGCTGTTGTTCTACATAGTAACAGTGGTGCGTGGCGGGTTCCGTGTGGGTGTGGGTGTGAGGGTGTGTGGGTGGGTGCGGGTGGGTGTGGTCATCTGGGAGTGCGTAGGGGTGTGCACATGTAAGAGAATAGTCACAACAGCACACACACACACACACACACACACACACACACACACACACACACACACACACACACACACACACACACTTGTATGTAGTTGTATTTCCGCTGCCAGTTTTGTCTACATGGCTCCCATTTGGAGGTGAGCCAGCAGGAAGCAACAATACCAGTGGCCCTGTAGGCAGCAGAGACACCAGCCCATCCCCTCCTCAGTCACATGGCCCCACAGTGCAGTAGGGGTACTCACCTATGGGCTTGCAGTACTCATAGTAGCCAATTTGTGGAAGTATCTCTTGCAGTTACATACATACCAGGGCACTTTTTTTATTGTTTTAGCACTAATAGGTTAGCCTAGAAAATTATTGGATGTATACGTTTGGGATTTTTACAGCCAGATATCTGGGACTGATATTCTGATGCCATCATCCAAGGCCGTACCCAACTTCTCTTATCTATATTCCCCCTGGGGTTTATGGTCCACTAGTGTGGTTAGCAAGCAAATCCAAAACTTTCAGTCTTCGAATGCCAGACTTGTTGGCTGCAGTTCAAACACCCTTCTGGCATACTCACTCAGCTTCTGTACCAACTGGTACAACACACACACACACACACACACACACACACACACACACACACACACACACACACACACACACACACACACACACACACACACACGCATACACACACACGCGCACACACACACACGCACACACACATGCGCGCGCGCGCGCATACACACACAAGAATGTGTGTGATCACATACATGATTGATTCCTATCAATCCTATTTTATTCCATTCTTCCAACTTGTGGGGGAAGCCTACTCTCCATGTTCAGAGCACCTGGGATATATATATGGGGGGGGCCATCGAAAGTGAAACCAGTTCTGTAGAAGTGTCCAATGAATTTCATTATTGCTCATGAATGTCATTACAAATCCCTTCCAAGAAGCAACGGATGCTTGGAGAAAAGGTTCGTATCGCCAGCCTTTTTCTCATTCGAAGGACAGCAACAAGTCCTGGAAAGGTACACTTAGCCAGGAGACGGATTTCAGCCTACCGGCGGCACCCTTCGCACCCATAACGAAAGTCGGCAATTTGCGGCTTCCGGAATCACCAAGTACGCAGTTGTGGGGCTTGGCTATAAATTAAAGAACGCGAGCGGATGAAGCACTCCGCATGTCAGCAGCAGCAGCGAAATAAGAAAGCCGAGCAACCTGCCGACGTGACAGAGATGCTGGGAGCAATGATGAATTTTAGCAGCTGGAACAGACTTGCCACCGTCGCTACTCCAGCGACGCCCGATAATAGACCCCCCGTCTTCAATATTCTAACACCCGTACGTGTAGTGCCGGCGGCGGAAAGCGCCAACGGACCGCGGGTGCAACTTCCCGCCAAGCGCCACTCGGAGGAGAGCAGCACGCCTGCAGTTCCAGCCTGCAACAACAACAGCGGTTGCAGTACTATTCCCAGCAAGAGGCCAGAAAGAATGAAAGATTGGCTCATTAGGCAAATTGAGAGTGGGGAGCATCCAGGGCTGGAATGGGAAACCAAGGATCATGGTATTTTCCGCATCCCTTGGCGCCATGCAAAGCACAGAGACTATGACCCCAACACAGATGCATCAATCTTTCGAGCTTGGGCCATTCAGTCTGGGAGGTACCACGGAGAAGGAGACCAAGCATCCTGGAAGGCCAACTTTCGCAGTGCTATTTGTAGTCTGCCAGATGTGCAAGAGCTACCCGGCACACGGACAGACAAATACAGAGTCTTCCAGATCATCTCAGAGAGCAACAGGCGTCCGGTGACTCCAAAGGGCCCTTACAGCTGCACCCCTGCAGGCACTCACAATCTTTGCAGCAGTGGAAGCTCTGCTAAGAGGCCGCGGTTCAGCAGCCAGCCAGAGGAAGAAAGTGGAGATAATCGTATTTCCCTTGTTCCATCCAGTTTTGCAACCACCTACTCTGGCAGTCCCCCCCACACAGGTGAGACTCACTAATTGTACTTTGTGCGTATGTTTGTATATTGGTCACTCCCTGCATATGTCACATGCTCTGATGACTGACTGCCTCAAACAGAGTATGAATCAACTGTTTGGAGTTGATTGCCCATTCTTACACTACATATTGCCCTGTATTGCCATTTGCCTATAGAAGCTCCCTATCCTTCTGTACCCATTTAGATGCATGTAGTCCATACTATATACACAGCTCTACTAATTCTAATACATCACTGTAACAGCCACCAAACTTGTGCGAAATAGTAAAGTCAGGTGGAGACATTAGGTCAAGTTGTTTTGCTAAGTACTTCGGACTGGCCTCTTTGGTCTTGTAATGCCTGTATTTGTGGCTGAAATTGGAACTAAGACCCACTCTGTGTTTACATATGTACATCCTGTATGTGCAAAAACATAGTGAGAGGCCCTTAATGTGTTTGGATGAGCAGCGAAGGAATTAATTTCGGCAGTTCAGTTTCAAACTGAAGATCTGCATGTGTGGGATAAAATGCATATGCATCTGTACTGGGTAATTTGTTTTCGCTTGTCACTCCCATGTTACCTGTCACTCCCTAGTTGCCAGGCACTCTGAAACCTGTCACAGAGACTTTTAATTCAAAATTCTTTCATATCATCTCTATGTACTGTATGCATGATAATGGAATAGGAAGAGCAGTTTACCACTGAGGACTACTTGACTTTGTCCTTCCAGACTTGTGATGGTATCTCTTTGTGGAATTTTCCTACAATAATGTGTTGCCACAGCAACCCCGCTTGGTATTTATAGCAATCAAGATAGCAAACTGAATAGGAAGTAGTAGCTGACTTTCAGTTCCTAATTGCCCCTCATGCCGCTCTATTTTAACTCCAAATGTCGCATATGTTTGGGAAGTCTGACCAGTGTTGGTTAATTTCATTGATGTGTGGGCAGTGGGCTGTATTGTATGGAATCTCATATGGACTCTATTGTAATTGTTTGTCCCCAACTTCCTTTCCCTACCACAGCCACAATGCCAATTGTGTTGATGCCTTCATTGTACCCCCAACCGGGCCAAATTGTCACACCAGGGGCCCTCCCACAAATTTCCCACAAGATGGGAATGGTGTCCCCAGGGGAACAGCCTGGCTTGAGCCCTCGTGCGGTTCAGCTACCTTGCATCCAGTACAGGGGAAAGGTGTCTTCATCCTCTTCATCCCTGTCATCAACAGACAAGAAAACTGAGGTATGTGTTTTGTAGGTGGCCATGGGGGGTCTATAGGGATCTCCCTTCACTTGTTGGTAAAACGGTTACCCGGTGATCTCATGATAACACGAGTAGCGTGACCTCCTTGTATTGCATTGCAGTACAAAGAGAGAAGATACGAATCAAATTTCTCTTGTTCAAGTGCCCAATAACACCCCAGATGATGTCATCTTCCCAGAGTGGTAGCTCTTCTATGTGCAAGATGTAGATATGTGCACTGATTTACATTACTTTGAGGCAAGCCTTCTAATGATAGCACGTATGCACATGTGCACCTGCATTAGGCCCAACCACATACATGCCAAGGGAGTTTCAGTAACAATCAGATACAAGCGCTGTCACATGCCACTGTGTGTGTGTGTGTGTGTCACGGATTGGGGCGGTGACAAATGCAATGACACACCCATTACTACCATCGTCACTCTATCAGGCACATACGCAGTGATATATCACCAATGGAATGGGATTGGTTACTGCAATGCGCATGTGCTTACGACTGGGCCAAATATCTCTGGGGGCCAAATATTATCACTGGGGGCCAAATTTTCCACATGATGGGGACTGTATCCCCATGTATTAGAATCTACATGTATAGCTATCTGCTGAGATGTGTACTAATATTCTGCCAACAGCGCATTCTGAGCAAGCAGTGCGTATGTAATGAGATTGAATGTGGTTGTTTACCTCGCCAATCAACTAGTAAGGGGTGTGTTTACCAGTCGAAGCCACCCAACAAGTTGGCCCCAGCCCCGCCCCCAAGAGTGGGTGTGGACTGCCTGCGGTCACATGGAGGGTTGCCAGGACAATGGATGGCCATGTTTGATATTGTAGGGTTAATTGCTGATTGTCTTTCATGGCTTTTGGTGAGAGACCGACCGATTACATGCTCTTTCGAACTAACCACTGACTAGTACAGGAAGACCGATTGACCATTACCACAGTGCTGTTTATACCACTCGACTGGTCCATTAATGCCACCTCTAGTTTACAGAAGATTAACCTGCTAATCTAAGTAGTGTTTCACTAGAATTGACCCAGAGCATGTCTGTGCAGTGTATTGGAGAAGTTGACTGCAGCATAAGTAGCACTGTGACCTCAAATCACATATTCATACTCTTGCAAATGATATTCATGATGAGCACATGCTTCTGTGGAAGTGACTCATTCTTAGAATCATGAATATGATTAATGTTCTTCTTGGAAGAGCCCACCATAGGTTAAAATGCGAACAGATCATTTCCCCAGAAGAGTGCCTTCTTATCCTAGGCCAGTCTCTTTGCGGATAACTTATAGAAATAGTTATGACTTCGTTGTCTTGAGATCACCAAAGCCCAACAGTTGAAAGCATATTAGTGTCTGTGTGGGGAATGCAAGCAGTGAAAGAGTACACATATCCAGCTGTTAAGTGCTCCCCCTACATCCCTTAGTGTCTTGCTTGACATAGAAGGAATTCCTGTTCACTCACGCGTTGATCACCGCAAAGTCTGTAGGTAATCGATTTGTAACACCTACACTTGAGTGGCTCCATACCAGAGCACTGGAATTGTCACTACAGTTCATACTCTGTTACTTTGAGACAGGAGGTCGTCTTTGAGAAGAAGCCACACACTAATGTATTATTGTACTCCATTTACTACTGAACTGGTTATGACCGATACACGGCTAGCTTGTCTGGGGCTCTTCACACGACAGTCACTAGCTAAGAATTCTGATCTAGCCAAATGTTTTGGCAGTTGACTTCTGTTTTATCAGAGTGTGTCTCAATTGTGCTTACGAGTGTGTGTTGTACGCGTGTGCTCTACTGTACTACATTATCAGCCCCTCAGTACACTGCCTTTTCTTCCTTTCTGTTTCACAGGTAGACATGTCCATGAGTCCCTCCCCCTCCTCCACGGCCTCCTCCACTTGCAATAGAGGCAGCGCCTATCAGAGCTCCACTCCAGGGTCTGATACAGAGAGAGAGCCCATGGTGTACATCACTGACCCACCGACTGACGGTTGGACCAGCTCAGAGAGAACCACGACAGACCCAACCGAGGCAGTATCAAGTTCTCCACATGTTGAAGGGGAAGACTACAGTGATACGGCATTTGAAGGAGGCACGAGTCCAGAGTATATTGAAGCTAAGGTGAGGAAGGGAGGGGAGGAAGAAGCTCATGAAGTAGCACTAATCAGTGTATGTGGTGAAGAGATAGCAGACGGTACTTGAATGAGGGGAATATGGAAGCCCTCAGTGTTCACTTTGGCCGCTGAAATCAGTGGCATCTGAGTGCTTCTCTTAAAGTAGCAGGTGGGGATGCGGTGGTTTCCTGTGTGGGTGCACTGTATCTGGTGCATATGTAGCTTCGATATGTACGTATAGTACTGAAGAGCACCTTGACCAAGTGATATATAGTATGGTTGAGTTTACAATGTTGGGGGGGGGGGGGGGGGGGGGGGTTGTAGTTGCTGCGCTGTTTGAATGTTTAGCATAGCTTTGATGCCCCGTGGAGTGGTTGTTCCCACCAGAAAGGAACTGTTTGTGTGTGTATTTCCTTGTGCTACTGTTTGTTGGTTGGAGTGATGTATTCAAGGGCGCAGCGGCACTGTTCAATTGTGGGACTCATTGTTTAAGAATTCTGTGTGTCTTAGAATGCGCACTTGCTGCTTGATTGTTCTTTACCTTTGTAATTGTGACATCAATTGGCCAACACCATTCTAAATGATTCAAGTTGGTTAACTAGCAACTTAGTCCCATCTTCATGAATGCATTTCTGTGTGAATTGATGGAATGTTCCCTGGTCCTTTGTCCTGGGGGACACACACCAATGTATTGCTTGTAATAACAATGGCGGGTGATAGAAGCGCTGCACATTCCTGTACCACTTTCAGTTTTCATAGGGCTTCCTCCTGGAGTGTGTTTGTCTGGCTTGCTACCATGCTTAGCGTATCCTTTTTTAAGATACCTGTGGTGCTTTAATTCTATTGGGGTCACCAGGGATTCCCCCCCCTGGGGATAATGTAGACATTACTGTCCTCTTTACTCACCAACTGTCAGACCCAATGTCTGTGTGTATTTTATATTTTAAGTGAGTGCAGGATGTTTCAGGTAAACTATGCTGTTTCTTTGGTAGATAGTTCTGAGCTCACAATGATGTGTGCACTGGAGTACATAGGGGTTTGTTGGGTGTGAGGCCTGTGGTGGACCTCTGTTGTAGATCACTCTTCCTTCCTCTGATGAAAGTGTGCTGATAACACAGGGACTAGTCCCATTATGGACGTGTAGTTATGTAATTGTAAGCAACTAAGAGCCTCTCAAGTGCTGTCTGGTGATATGCCATTGCTTGCCATGTTTGAAGTCAAGGCCTTACAGCCAGGTCACGTTGTGTGGTGGACAAATGTGTGTGTGTGTGATGCTGGTCTATAGAGACACTTCTGATGTCTCAGAAGCTTTATTCTTTCTGTAGGCTTTTGTTTTCCTAAGTGTGAGGGTCCTATTGACTGGCGTATAAGTGCTGTAGCCGAGTGTTAATGTGTGTAGAGAAGAAGTTGAAGCTGTGTTGTTAGGTAATGCTATTAGTCTTCAGCTATACTGTTTTAGGTATTTGTGTGTGTGTGTGCAAATGTACGTACATATGTGTGTGTGTGTGTGTGTGTGTGTGTGTGTGTGTGTGTGTGTGTGTGTGTGTGAAACAGTACAAAGCATGTATGCCTATGTGTGCATGTGTTTAAACTCACTCTCTGTCTGTGTCCATGTGTGTAGTGGGTGTGGCGGTACATACATACATCTGTGTGTGTAGGGGGGAGGGAGAAGGGGTATCACCACTTCCATCAACTGCCCTTTGATCTCGTAAATTCTCCAGTGATGGAATGAGAGCTATGCAGGAAGCGACAGCATATACATAGCTTATGGGCTTCCCTCGCTAGCATATACATGCACATGCATATGTACACACGTATGAATGTATACATACACCACTATACACATATACATACACACTGGGGCATCCCCTCGCTTACGGTTTTAATCACACTTCCAGCATTGCACCACTAATCACTCACTTCCTTGTCATGTGTACAATGCTTCGTGTAATCACTATTACGTCACTGTGGGTGGGCTCCCAGACTTGAATGTCCCTCTGAGAAGTTCACTGTGCCTCTCCAGTCCCTTGCGCTAAGTACAATGCTACCGTTGCAGTATATTTGTTCTACGTTCCAACATGTGGAAAATGCATTTTCCGGGTTATTTTTGGATTCGTGTAACGTTAACTTTACAACTGGACACCAGGTTAAAAGGCTGTCTTCACTCAGGATGTATACAGTGCATTATGCAACTTTGTATTTTAGATTTCTAGGGTCTCGCATTTTCTTCCTAATACACAGCTCATTTTAATATTGGAATCAGAGACACAACACATAAAGTGTTCACTTGCTTCTCAGGGTTAAATGCAAAGAGACTGCCAGCAGCTGGCACCAATAGAATGGTGTACCAGCTGTGGCTTGTTTGTGAAGCCTCATCTCTCAGAGACAGCTGGGTTTGTGAGGGGTGGGGAGTGAACCCTGGCACCGAGAGTTCTTGGGATCTGACCTATGCAGATGTACTTTCAATGATCTTGACCTGGGCATAGTTGATGCTGGTCAAGTGGCATTGCAGCTGACTGGTTTGGCACGTGGACAGGTCGCTTGCATGGCTGCCTGCCCTGCACTGAGGAGTGTGATCAGTCAATTCTAAGAACATTGTGTTTCAATTGCTGAACTCGTCAATGGGACCAATGGATGCACTTTGCTCCTTGTGTTTTCAATCTCTAAAAGCTTCTTGTTGTTCCTGCCCTCTCCCTCTCCTCCTCCCTCTCCCTCTCCTCCCTCTCCCTCTCCTCCCTCAACCTCTCCTCCTCCCTCTCCCTCTCCCTCTCCTCCCTCTCCCTCTCCTTCTCCCTCTCCCTCTCCTTCTCCCTCAACCTCTCCTTCTACCTCTCCCTCATCCTCTCCGCCACACTCTATCTCCCTCTCTCTCTCTTCTTTCATTTCCCACACCCTCTTCTTCCTTCTTCCTCATACTCTCTCTTTCTGTATGTGTGGGTGTGGGTGTGTGTGTGTGTGTGTATGTAGCAGTGTGTGTACACATCCATATGAGTATGTATACGCTAGAGAGGGAAGCCCATATGCTATGTACTGTATATGCTACCACTTCCTGCATTACTCCCATTTCATTACTGGAGCGCCAGATTAGAGTGCAGTTGATGGAAGTGACAATCCCCCTTTGGGATATTTCCCTGGCAGCTTTGACACACTTCCAACGTTGCACCACCGATCCTTCCCTTTTGTCATGTGTACCAATTTCGTAACGCATATTACATCAATGACAGCTTCCACTGATGTGAGAAAGAAGCCATGTCCTTCATGGAAGGAAGTAATTCTCACACTTGGTTCAGAGGAATCGTATGTTACTAAAAGTGTGATGAAGTCATTCCGACAGGAATTATGTACACAAACTGCACATGTGCGCGCGCACACACACACACACACACACACACACACACACACACACACACACACACACACACACACACACACACACACACACACACACACACACACACACACACACACACACACACACACACACACACACACACACACACACACACACACACACACACACACACACACACACACACACACACACACACACCGAGGCAAAACATTGAGACAACGGTACAAAAATATGGAAATAGAGTCATCGGAAAAACAGTAATTGTCTACATGTTGCGGGACACATGGCACAATTTAAAACTGTTAATGACTCTTGGTTAAGTTTTGGAGTGATGTCAAGAGTTGTGTATGCATATGGGGGTTGTGTGTATGCATATGGAGGTTGTGTGTATGCATATGGAGGTTGTGTGTATGCATATGGAGGTTGTGTGTATGCATATGGAGGTTGTGTGTATGCATATGAGGCATGGGTTGTGTGTATGCAAATGGACGGTGTATGTGTGTGTATGCAAATGGAATAAGGAGTTGTGTGTGTCTGTGTGCATGTGACAGTGTCAACTGGCAATTCAAAAGCATCTTGATGCTGTGGTGCCGCTCCCTGGTTGTGTGTCAATGATGGATTCACTGTGCTGCTGTTGCTGGGACTTTTGCACCAGGTCATCTTACCAACTTTGGTAGTATTGCTTGATCTCTGCTCTCCAGTTCATTCTGCCTCAAGGTAGTAGCAGGGGGCCATTGGGGATGATTCCCTCCTTCGCCCGCCAGCCGGTGGGGACACTTGTCCCTCATTCACCTGTCGAAGCCCTGCCAGCTCCGAGTCAGGTCTTTGGTACGCCTGACAGATCGGTGTGCTGTGATAGTCACCTGTTCCAGTGATCGTCAAGGACATGTCTTCATTCCATTCACCGTTACGGTAGATGGCCAATGTTCACACTTCTAATGGGTTGCCATTCTCCTCTTCTTCCTTTATGGAGCTGTAACTTCCACATCCCGTGCACGTGCGCACACACACACACACCACACAGATGTAGGACCATCACTCTTTGAGAACAATGTACCCTAAAATGTACATTCCTCATTCCAGTTTTAGCAACATTGCAAACTGTGTTTGATAGTTTTTGTTTGAAAGATGGACAGTGTTGACAAACAATGCAGTGCAGCTGTAAACAGCAGCCATTGGTAATAAATACAAGACTGCTAAGCTATCACCCGTCTAGGTGTGTCCTTGTATGCACATGTCATAGCCACACTGATCTTAAGGCATATGGCCACATACCCATAGGTGGGGTCCTTTGTTTCCACAATATCAAGTGTGATGTCTAATAGGCCTTCGGTGTTGCAAATTATTTGAGTGTGGCCTTTTGTTTGAGAAGAAGACAGGGCCGTAAAAGGCATTTGGAATAGTAGGGTTGGCTCTATGCATAGTAGAAGGCATACTTTCACCTGAAGTGTGAGAGGTTCAATCATGCTTTGCTGGTGAATGAACTCAGGTGTTGAGGGAGAAGACAGTTAGTTAATATTGTACAATAGGTTATGTCAACCATGCTGGTCTTCGTAAGGTGTAAAAGGGTTTTGTCAGTTGATGAAGACCTTCATTGTTGAAATGTCATATTGTGCCATGTTTTCTGCTTCTAGTCTTTAAACACCTGAATTCATGTCTTCACTCAATACTGTGACAGTTTAGCTGTGTGAAGTGAGAATGTTAGTTATAGCGTTTGCACTTGAGTTATTCTCAGAATTGCTTCTGTGAGTGTGGAAGGTTTTGGTGTTGAGTGGGAAGGATGTATACTGATACATAACTTCTGAGGTGTAAGGCCCCTTACTCTCTCTTTATGCCTCCCACACTGGAAATGATTAATTGACTGATTGATTGATTGATTGATTGATTGATTGATTGTCTGATTAAATGACTGATTGAGTTCTTGCTTCCTTCTTCCCCAGCCGGAGCCACCCAGCCCAATTATCCACGCTGCTGAGCTACCGCAACATCATGTTTCAACGAGGCAGGATTATTCACCCCAGTTCCACGTAGCAGTGTTGTACAACTCGACTCCCGTTGCCATGGAGAAAGTGAAAAATAAACATGGATGCCGTATATTTGCAGGTAATTTTACCGTTTCAAGTGAAACTAAATGTTTTTGCTGGATTGTCTGTATTGAAACAGTATACAGTGGGTCACTTTGATGATCACGTAGGAGTGTAGTGTATGTAACCTCCCCTTTCTGTCATGCTTCCTTTTTTGCAGAAGCCAGTCATATTTCAGACGGGGAAGTCCATAGCAACAGCGAGAACGGATTTTGCCATCCTGATGCCCAACCCATCCACCTGCCTTGCGAACACCCACATGAAAATGGACGCACTATTCTTGGTCACATGATGCGTGGCATCCAAATCACAGCAACTGAAAATGGCGATCTCTTCGTAACGTCTCACACCAACCTTCGTGTTTACGTCCGTTCCCTCAGCTCAGAGAAAGGTGTCTGTGTACAGACACTTGAGCTTGGGAGTAAAGTGAAGGTGTTTGACTACACAGCCTTCAAAAGCCACTTAGCCAGCGGGGCTGAAGAACAAAATGGCCGCCATCGAGACACACTATCAGTCCTTCAAGAGTTCCTCAGCAACTGTGTAATTTTAACGCTTGGGCAGCCAGTAGAGAAGGCGCATCCATTGGCTGTGAATTATGTTACTGTGGTCCTGTTTTTAAGACGAATGGTGAAGAAGATGGAGCACTACTACCACATCCAGTTAATGGAGAGCCTTGAGAATCATTTTGATTGGGTAATGTCATCATCACCTTGCATCGAAGTTGTGGACGATCAGAGTATAGACACCCAAGACGGACATGTGTCTCCTACATCATCATCAACGCAGTAGCCTTCGCATGTCTGCATTTCGGTCGGCTAATTTTGAATAATTTTTATCGCATGTTATTGCATGTGCCATTCTTTGTATGGTCCAGTCTTTAGCTGTATTCCATTCATTTCTGTAACCATTCTAACTTTAATGCACTCTTTTCCAAGTGTGTGTGTGTGTGTGTGTTGTGTGTGCTTGTTTGTGTGGTTTTGTGGTTGACATTTAGCAGCTGCCAAGTCAAATTCAGCTAGATTCTACAGCTTGTGTTTCTCTGTGTGTGTGCGTGTGTTTGTGCGATGTTTTATACATTTTATTCTACATCCACCAAACTATAACGTTTTGTAGTGTTACCAGTTTGAATTCAATCTAGACGAGTTTCATCATATGCTGATGGTTCTAAATGGCATTGCATATTGCATCGTGTAATTATACAACGTAGTATTTGTTCTGGGGCAAGTGTATTCTTATATTAATTGGCATTGGCACTGCAAGATGAGTTAAATTTGAAATACATAATTCAATCTTTGTGGCATTGTGACGACTGCCAGCCAGCATTATTAATTTATATTTTGTAAATATTGTAAAATTTAATAATCACTATGAAGTTGTTTGAAGTTCCTTTCATTTGGTATAAGTATGTATGTATGTGTGTTCCCACACAGCAACTGTGTGTGAAATTGCACTACGAATTGGTCTATACATATTGATTTTGGCAGATGTATGTGTGTGCTTGTGTTTCTTTTAAGTTTATGGAGGGAATGAAGAGGGCATGCAGGATATATCATTGGTAGCTCTCATGCACAGAAGGCATTGGCAAAATGTCTTGCTTCCACTTGTGTGTGTTTTAGTTGAGCCAGACAATTTTTGAATTCGATCCCATGCAGCTGTGTTGCTAGGTGTTTAGTGAACTAGGGTATGGTGTGTGTGTGTGTGTGTGTGTGTGTGTGTGTGTGTGTGTGTGTGTGTGTGTGTGTGTGTGTGTGTGTGTGTGTGTGTGTGTGTGTGTAGCATTTTGAACAGCCCAGGATTTGGCAGGTACTAAATTTAGCGATTTCAAGTTCAATTTTTATGTGTAAAATAGTTTTTACCTGCATAAAAATTTAGCGAGTACAATTTTTAGTGATTTTTAACTGCTCAATAAATTTGCTAATTTAGTACCCATTAAAATATTTAGTAGCTTTAAAGTACCTTATCAAGTTTGGATTGCAATTACTTTTAATCGTGTGATGATTGCTTGTTCTGTTGTGTGTGCATCCCATTTGCTGTCAGCTCTTGTTTTGACGTTTGCTTGTTCACTTGAGCTTGTGAGTTGTATTGTATAGTACATGCATAGTTTGGTGTGCAGTAGTACTGTATAGTACAGTACAATATAGTACTGTACAACACAGTAAGGCACACTATAGTAATGTACTTTGCAATACTGTTGCAGTACAATATATTCTAGTACTATACTGTACAATACAGTACAGTACAAGTATGACTATATGTGGAATGGTATACTATGCAGTAAAACCTCCTTAGAGAGGACACCTCTCTAATGAGGACAGTGCCTACTGTCCCAGCTACATAGAGATGTGTACAAAAAAACTACCTCTGAAATAAGGACACCTCTCTAATGAGGACGGTGCCTACTGTCCCAGCTACATAGAGATGTGTACAAAAAACTACCTCTGAAATAAGGACACCTCTCTAATGAGGACGGTGCCTACTGTCCCAGCTACATAGAGATGTGTACAAAAAACTACCTCTGAAATAAGGACACCTCTCTAATGAGGACGGTGCCTACTGTCCCAGCTACATGGAGATGTGTACAAAACTACCTCTGAAATGAGGTCACCTCTCTAATGAGGACGGTGCCTACTGTCCCAGCTACATAGAGATGTGCACAAATCTACCTCTGAAATTTGGATGCCCCTCTAATGAGGACACTTGGGCTGTCACAAACTGTCCCAAAGGTGTCTGGAGTAGAGAGAGGTGAACGAGGAAGACTTGTTCAAGCAAACTACACAACAGAAAAGTACAAGTTCTGGATGTTTCGACCTCAAGGGTCTTCGCCAGCTGGATGACTCAAACTCAAAGATGCTCGAGGTCAAACCAGCCTGAACTGGTACTTTCTGTTGCGTTTGCTCAAACACATCTTCCCCCATTCATCCATGATCAATGCAACGTTGAGCATGCACAACAACAGAGAGGTGTCACTGTAGATCAATCATTCAGAAACAATACACAATCCTTTGTATTCAAAGAGGGAACACGTCACGTCAGGTCTGGATCGAGAAGGGTTTCACTGTATATGCATGCACTACCTATGCCACAGAGACACAATACCTAAACTGTTACTGTGTATATAGACTCATGTACACTGTTGTCATCCTCAGACAACTGTTGTTTGCAAATGCTTATCCTCTGTCTTCCTTCTGTTCTCAGTTGTTGTACAAACAGTCCAAAGAGGCTACAGGTGAGTGTGTGTGGGGGGGAGGGGGGAGGGGCAGAGGGAAGAGAGGGAAGTGAGTTGGTGGAGAAGAGAACGTGTTAACCTACGTACAGCTACGTATTAAAAGGGGAATAGTATTTTGTGTTACAGCTTCCATTTGCTCAGAGATGGAATGAAGCTCTGCACCTCTAACTACTACTTGCACTGGTTGGAGTAGTGCCACCACTTCCTTTCTGATATAATTATCTTGCATTCCTGCCATATTTGATCTTCCTGTTACCAATGACCTGTTTCCATAGATGTCGATCTGCCATCTGGCTCTAAGCCACAGAGAGGTGGCAGTGATGAGGAAGATGACAATGAAGACGATGATGATGACGTCATGGACACAAGTGACAAGCCTACTAGCTCCAGTGGTACCAAGCGTCCACACCGTCAAGAGGAGAACCCTACCATTGGTGCCACTGGCTCCACCCCTCCATCCAAGAAGCCGAAACCGATGTGCAAGTATGGAGCCAAGTGCTACCAGAAGAGCACTGATCATAGGAGCAAGTTTGCCCACCCTGTGTCGACAAAGAAGGAGGAGGAGGAGGAGGGAGAAGGGAAGGCACCTGTGTCGGGAGAAGTTGGAAATGTAAGGATGGAGGGTCGGTGGGTGGGAGGCACGAGAGTATGCTATGCAGGGGGGGGGGGGCATTTTGGTTAGGGAATTCTCACCAATGTGTGCCAAAAATTAACTTATGCACAATGAAGACGGTTTCTGAGCAAATCGCACAGATTATAGGCTGAAAAACGTACTGCTTCGACCCAAAGGTCTTTGATAATAACTGCATAATGCAAAGTGTTTCACTGGTGTAGTTACATGAAACTTTCACCATTCATTGTGATTGCCATTTATTGTAACACAAGTGTATTGAAATTTCCTTCATAAATTACAGGAGAATTATAATATTATGGTAACTTGGAGAATGGGATGTAAAATGATGATGTTAACTCACTTCCTTCAACTTCTGTACATCTTGAAGTACTCCTGGTTCATTTGTATGTCTTTGTTGTGTTTATTGGTGACATGTCTATTCAAGGGACATGCAGAAAGGATGTGCTGTCCTTGTAGAAAGGAAGTATCGCTTGCCTACTGTACCATTGAATGGTTAGAGTGGTTTTAGGGTCCCTATGATCTTATAGTGCAAATTGATTTTGCTCAATCACATGAATAAAGTACATACGGGAAAGGTGGATTGTGCATGCTTTAAACATTGATCTGTGATCAAAGCTTGTGCAAATCTACCTTTCGAATACTTATTCATGCGATCAAGTGAAAGCACAAGAAGTCAATCCGAACCAGAAACCTTCAAACCACTGTTATGTGTCGTTGAAACTGAGGAAGCTGAGGAAGACTGGGATGCTGTGTACTCATGTGGGTGGAGACAATTGGCAGTGATGATTCTGTTGCTGTTCTGAAATGCTGTGGTATCCTGATGGCATTTGAAGTGATGTTGTAACATTGGTACGTTTGTGGAACCTGTCTAAGATGGTCACTGTGTTAGGCAGCCACCTCTCTAAAACAGCCAGCCTCCCTGGCCCCAAATAGCACTAAAACATTGCAATCTACCTCTGTAGAGCAGCCACCTCTCTAAAACAGCCACCCTCCCTGGCCCCAAATAGCACTAAAACATTGCAATCTACCTCTGTAGAGCAGCCACCTCTCTATAAAGGACTATCCCATAGACAGCTGTCTTAGACTGTGACGTGCAGGGTAAGGAAGTCTCAGAAACTTCTGAGTCTTCCCTTCCCTGCACACTTACTAAGGCATCCAGTAAACAATGTCTCGAACAAAATGTGTTGAGACTTCTATTTGATGACTTCACCAGAGAAATGGCGTACCAGAATTGTACTGGCACCATTCCCCACAAAAATGTGCTGCAAAGACCTGTGTCTGTTCAATTTCCACCAACTCCACCAAAGGGCTCTATGAATTGTAAGAGAGTTAGGGAGCTTCTGTGTGTAGTGATGAAGTACATTTGTAAGATGTTTGGCCGCAAGGGTTTTATTGGTTGCAGTTCAGATGAGAGAATGTGTGTGCACTTGTGTTTGTGTTTGTGTGTGTGTGTGTGTGTGTGTGTGTTGTGTGTGTGTGTGTTTCTGTGTGTGTGTATGTGCATGCATTTGTGTGTGCATGCATGTGTGTGTATGAGAGGAAAGGCAATACCCCCACACGCACATTCAGGAATTGCTGTACATACAGTGAAACCTGTCTAAGACAGCTGTCTGGGGAACAGTTCTAACTGACCTTTATAGAGAGGTGGCTGCTCTACAGAGGTAGATTGCAATGTTTTAGTGCCATTTGGGGGCCAGGGAGGCTGGCTGTTTTAGAGAGGTGGCTGCCTAACACAGTGACCATCTTAGACAGGCTCCATCAGTACCGAATACATCTTCTTGGAAGCTTGTAATGACATTACGGCAGTGTTGATGGTAAATCAATTGAAACCATGGCAACTTACACCGGCGAGAAAAGTCCCTGGTGGTTTACCACACAGCGTGACACTTCCTTTTTACTTACAATACTTACCAACTAATTCAATAAATCCACTAAAGAATTTCTTGGTGAGACCATGAGGCCCAGGGTCCTTCCATATAAGGAATCATGCAAACTCAGCAGTTTATTACAATTTATATTGGTTATAGGGTTAGTGTTACTGTAACGGTTTCAGTATACATTGTGTAGGGTCAGTTCTAAGATCTCCGAAAATGTCAACTTAGCATTTTAAAATGAAATAGACACTGACACAAACGCAAGTGCACATTTGTGATGTAAAGTACTGAATTGAGAGACTCTGTGACTCACTTAGTTTGCTGCTAATGACTCTGTTGTAGAAACAAGGAGAGCTTATATACCTGCCAACGTAGAAATCTACCAGGAGTTAGACGTGGCTCTGTGAAGTGAAACCTGAGCTGCTAGGGGTGGGACATGTAGGGAACGTGAAATATCTGACCGTTTGTTATCGAGAGCAGAACAGCCAACGTTAGTCTCGCACAGTTAATGAGTACACACCTCAATGCCGCTATACTTTAGCACTGTTATGGATCTCGTTGCCATGGCAACAAAAAATAAAACCTACCATTTTGCCCAGTTAAAGGCTCCCTTCTTGAAAAGGGAGCTATGTATGCCTTTCATGCCACACAAAATACCATCTGACTAATACATAGATCCCATTACTATACGTATATGGTGTAATGTATGTACATTGATGCTTCTGAACCTCATAACCACTCTGTCCCAGTCTATACTTTCACGCTGGGGTGTGTTTCATTCAACCTTGCTCTATATGATTTTGCCTTGTGGTATTCACGTGCGTGGTCTATAGCACAGAAACTGCAGCTGCACGGTCATGAGGAGTGTAAAAGGAGGAATTTTGTCACTGTGTGCTCTGGTCAGCAACTCAAGTGCACACAATCTCTCTCTCCCTCATGTACACACACACACACACACACACACACAACACAGCCGCTACCCAACCTGTTTTCTAAGCTAAAGGTTTACATCAACTCCAAGTCCGTGCTACAGGCCAAAGAGCTACGAAGATACATCATTGCGTGAGTAGTGAAGACATGTTCACTCTGCTTTCAAGGCATGTATGCATCACAGTAATGGTATTCATAGACATGTGGTTTATTTGCATTTGAGGTGTGGCTCGTGGTTATACCCAGCTATAGTGGGAAAACCGTTGTAGAGGAGATCTTTGTTTCAGGACACCTCTCTAATGAGGGCACATGGTCATGTACTGTCCCAGTTGCATACAGATATTGTGCAACACTACCTCTCTAAAGAGGACACCTCTCTAATGAGGGCACACGGTCACCTACTGTCCCAGCTGCATACAGATATTGTGCAACACTACCTCTCTAAAGAGGACACCTCTCTAATGAGGGCACACGGTCACCTACTGTCCCAGTAGCACAGAGATATTGTGCAACACTACCTCTCTAAAGAGGACACCTCTCTTAGTCCAGTAGAGACAATTGGGCCTATCTGTGGCTGTCCCAAAGTTGTCCAGAATAGACAGATGTCACCATTGAAACATACTGGCATGTCATTCAACTGTTATTCTATTTCATTGATAATTTAATTGAGATGGTGTACAGTGCAATAGCATTACATGTGAACAAACAGAGTATTGTGTGTCAAGTGCTGATCAGAAGGGCAATACACTTTGAGGTGGGGTCAGGCAACCATTGATAGAAAGTAGATTGTTGTGAACAAGGTGATACAATGTAAGGGGAACAACTGTTGCACGTTTGTGTGTGGGTGTTTCCTTTGATGTGGTTGATGTTGATGACTAACTTGCATTCAAATGTATCAACTTGTGTTTGGGAGTTGCTAAGCAACACACTTACATCCTGTGGGTGGACTTGTCGGTCAGCTAGTATCAACCAAGGCAGAGCCAAGGCTCAGTATTTGCACCCTCCGGTCCAAGTTTCCGCAATCAACCAACTGTACCATATATGGTAATGTATATTGTATGGTAGCAAGAGTAACGTATCTTAGGTACGTATATTTTTAGCTTAGACTGTTGATGAGCGATTTTGAGTTAACTTTGTTGAAATAGAAACTCATTTTGTCACTGATAATTATGACTTTGGAGTGAAAATTCATATTTTCAAGGTTGTGTTCTGTTTCATTTCATGTTTAGGTACGACGGAGAAGTTGTGAGTGAGTATCAGCTGTCAGAGGCTACACACGTCATCACCGAGGCCCCAGTGGTAAGTGTGTGTGTGATTAACATTACATTGTGTGTGTATGCGAGTGTGTGAGTGCATGAGGGAGAGAGAGATTGTGTTTTCCCGTGTGATTCCTCTGTCATCATACTTCATTGTACCAAGACATGCATGGGGGAGTTCTTTCTTGTTGCTTACACAATGGAGGCAGGAATAGCGGTCGGCTAGGCGAGACTACAATCTCACATGTTCCCACAAACATGGGCAGCCGTTATCTAGTCTCGTCCCCAGCCCACTTCTAGTCGCCATTTTATTGGCCCAAGAGGTTTGTGTGTTGTGTTGACATGGCGACTGGAAGTGGGCTAGGGACAAGACTAGCTGTTACCTAGGAGATAAGGATACAGAATTTATATAGTTGCATACACTATATACTGGTATGTTTGTATCCTGGGTAACAATACTGGTATCTATGGTAACAACTACCCACAGCGCTCAGTTGGGAATGATTACAAGATTGTGGAATTCGGCTTATCTAGAATGAATTTAATTCAGTGCATGCTTTATATAGTGAATTAAGTTTGTCACATTGCACAATCATACGTATACTGTGATTATATGTGTCCGGTCAACTGCCACAGGTTGGTGTTCCATCCGGGATTCCATCTGTGAAACCAGAATGGATCTGGGAATCATTGAAGGCAGGCAGCCTTCAAGCTGAAGACAAGTACTGCATTTGATAATTAAGCATCTTCAAATTCAATTGAAGATGAATTGTGATATGTAGACAATTATAGCTTTTTAATTATAAGCAAATAATTTTATATAATTAAAATTAATGACAATAGGATTAATTCTGTACCTATTATAGTCAATTTTTGTAATAGCCATCATCTCCTGCAGTATAGCTATAGATATTATGCCACAACAATTAAGTACAAGTTCATACATGCATGCATGTGTGGCTGGATGTGTACTTTTCTTTGATATACAACTACAAAAATAATATAAGAAACATAACCATAACTTTTTATTATAGTTGTGCATGCATTTAATATTGCATTGTACATGCAGTATACATTTATGCTGTTCTACTGCATGTCCTAATACATGTGTACGTGTGCAGGGTTATGCATAGGGTAGATTCATGAACAAAGCGGGTCCATGTTTTCGGCATCACTACTGTCAGCAAAGATGTTCTTCTGTGTTACGTTGAGGGTCTCATCGTTCTCATCCTCCTCATCACTTGAGAAGGTTAGACGGTTGACTCGTTTCTTTCTTCTTGTAGTGGACGGCTTTGTCACCTGTCGGACACTTTTGGCAGTAGACTTTGATTGTGTCTTCTGTGCACTCTTGGGGATGTAATCTTGCTCTTCTTCTTCACTGTCCTCCACCACAACCCTGCGTTGACGGGGCTTAGTGGAAGACTTTCCTCGCCGGGTACTCTTCCTCGTGGTAGCAGCAGGAGGTTTACTGGTTGGAATATCTGGATGGGGATCAGTAGATGGCTAAAGACAGTCTTGACCATTGACAGTCAATGAGTTACGTACGTATATGAGATTAGTTATCCTATCTAACAACAGTAGACGCACTGACAAGCCCCAATCATGGCAAAAGCTGTCTGTGGCTCTTCAGATTTGTAGGATGTTAGAGTGGAGGGAATCACTAGTTACCATTCAGTAGGACTTTTTGGGCCCCAGTCTCGCTGTAACACTATTGGTTTAGCAGGCTGGTGGCATAACCCCAGTGATTCTACATACTTCATCATCAACTGAGCATGTACAGTGACACTACTGCAAAAGGTCCCTCTTTAAAAACAAACACCACAGTCTGTGCACAGCTTACTCTCTGATTGTTGAAGAGGTGAGTGGACCGGCTGATCAGGTGGAGCTTCATGACCATCATCCGTAGCAGTTCCCTTGTCCCTTCCAGCAGCCTTCTCTTCTGCCTGCTGTGGGCGAGAATGCTCTGGAGGGACTCCATCAACCTCTGTGAGCTTCTTGTGTGCTTCGGCCAGTTTTCCCTCCAACTCCTCAACAGTAGCCTGTGTGTGTGTGTGTGCGTGCGTGTGTGTGTGTGTGTGTGTGTGTGTGTGTGTGTGTGTGTGTGTGTGTGTGTGTGTGTGTGTGTGTGTGTGTGTGTGTTGCAAGTACACATTAAATACGACCAATGAGACTGATTCAGCTATACCATCCAATAGATTAAAAGAAATTCAGTCAATTAATCTTGAAGGAAATATCAGAGGCCATCCCATGTTTAAAGTACAAGGGCAGTTAACAGCCGTAGAATGGCAGGCATTACACCAATCACAAACGAAGCAACACCTATGTACTTATGTATGTAGATAGTGGTTCACCACTGACCTTAACTTCTGGTTTGGCAAACTTCTTGCACTTGTTCATGATGGACACAAAAGAGGCATACACTCTCCCATTGCCAAGCTTGTCCTGAAAGCAGGCAAAGTTCTCCTGCAGTTTCCTTAGACATCTTTCACTGAAGGGCAGTTGAGCCAGGCATTGTGCAATGTCCTGCCACTGGCGCTCATTCCTGCAATGATGTCAAGTGCAGGGCATGCGCATGTCATGTGACTGTCATGTGACTAGACAGACAAATACAGTTGAATAAAATGTCTACTGTGGTCACTGTATAAAGCAGCCACCATGAACCATTTGGTCTTCTGTGTTGCCATGGCAACAACACATTCAGATGTACACAAATGTATGGGCATACCCAACCCATGATTACAAGCGACACCACACACAGTAGAAGCGTACCGAGTAGCCCTGAAGCGGTAGCACAGCTTCTCCACAAGGCTCTCCGACTGCCTCTCCTTCTGAATGAAGACCATGAGGTATTTCATGATGCTGCTGAACAGCTCCTCTGACACTCCACTCTGGGGATCCGACAGCCGGCTGATAATGTCAGGGAGAATGTTGTACACCGCATTGCCCTACGTGTACAGGAGATAGAGGGTCTGACACGCAAATACGTACTGTACATGAACGGTGGTCCATATTGGTGCATGAATGTGGTTAGATACGTACAGTGGATCCCTGTGCAAAGTGTGACACCCTGAATTCAGGACACCTCTCTAATGAGGACAGTGCCTACTATAAGGCAAAGCTATGCGAGACTAAGCCGGACCCATGTACATCGGTACTACCAACCACCAACACTCAAGGACACCTCTCATATACACATACATTGTACACACGTACGTACGTATGCACGTATTGGAAGGCGAATGTTAATAGATACCATCCAAGTACGTATCTTGCGTACCATAGGGTTGAGTATCTACTGTATGCATATGATGTTGTAGATCTATGCACAGTATATGCATACAAAAGCACACACCTTCTTGGCCAGTTCGTGGAAGAACAGTTTGGCGAGGCCTGCAATGCGTGGCTCTGCATCCTCCAAGCAGAGAGCAATGGTACTAATGTGTCCCTTCACTTTGACCATGTCGTTGAGGATGAGGTGACTGAGGACGGTCAGAGTGTTCTGCCTCACCAGAACAGACTCATCCACCAACCTGCAACAAGAGTGTGCAGTAACAATGTGAGCAGGAGTGTAGAGGGAAATGGAACAATTCCCTAGCACCATTGGTACTGTTACCATGGACACAACGATCACTAATATCATGGAGGTTCACTGTTATCTACATTGCTCGATAAAGGACAAGAAACCCTCACTCTCCCAACCCTTCACTAATGACTGCAGGCAGAACCACTGTATAATGGTAACTTAGTTTCTGGAGTGTTGGAACACTGCACTGTACACACCTTGCATAGAGGTGAGGGGTCCAGGGTTCAACGAGATTTGGGAATCGGAACGTTAGGTCGCCCAGAGCAACAATGGCATTGGCCCTGATAACGGGCTCAGGAGACTGGAGGGGAGGGGAGAATGAGAGGTCACTGGTGTGTGTGTGTGTGTGTGTGTGTGTGCATGCGTGTGTGTGTGTGTGTGTGTGTGTGTGTGTGTGTGTGTGTGTGTGTGTGTGTGTGTGTGTAGTGAACAGGGTATGGGAACAGCAAGTTGAAGTACACTAGACTTACAGTGCATACATGTGTACATGTGGAATGAGAGATGTGCTCTGTAGATAAGAGCCTTCCAATAACAGATAAGCATGTCTGACAGCCAATAACCCTGACCACAGTGAAACAGCCCCACCCACAAATGATAAACCCCTCACCCACCTTCTCCATCATGGTCACCAGGAGCTGTAAGTTCTCATCACAAAACTTGGAGCTGAATAATGTACGTAAGTGGCCCATAATTATACACACATAGGCAAGTAGGTGAATGTGTAGTCTGGCTTCACTGCACCACACTGCACCACACTGCACCACACACAGTGTTGTCCTGTACCTGATCAGCATAATCTTAGACAGAGCCAGTGCGGCAGCAGATTGCAGCATGGGGGAGTTGTAGCGGGCGGGGTCCTTGCATATGGCTGTTACCATGGGAACCAGACAGCCCAGGAGGGAGACGAGTGGCGTCAGCAGCTCCTCCTCACAGACCCTGTGGATGAGCTCCAACTCCACATCATCTGCAACAGCTCCCATCATCTCTTCTTCCTCATCTCCACCTTGGGCTGGCTTGGACTGTACAAATCAATAGGCACAGTACAACACAAGAATACACAGTTGAAATCATATGAAGACATACATATTTAGTATAATATACACACACATACACATATGTATTATACATTCTGTACTAGGAGGATACTATGCAGTATAAGGGGGGCAGCGCTTTTATTAGCTATTGTGTAATCAAAATATGACATAATAAAAATGGCTGCCGGCGACCAGCAGTATACTACATACTGTACACAGCAACAGTGACTGCTACTAATGATATGTACGCAATATAATATGAACATTGCAAGTTATAACTACTACTACGTATGTATAAGAAGAGTATCGATTGTACCACATCTATTGCACACACATACATACATACGCATGTACATGATGAAACCAGTATAAACAGCAGCATCCACTGACTCAAGTATTCCGTTTACAACAAGACACACAAGTGTCACAGGAGTACAATTACTTCATACACTGACCTTTGGGCCTGTGGATGCCTGCCCTCCAGGAGTCTTTGAGGTGGAAGCAGGACTGGTGTTACTCCTCCCCTCAGCAAGCCGTGCCCTCCTCTTGAGCTCATTGAGGGTGGCGTGCTCCAGGTGCAGCAGTTGGTGGTGTGCCACACACCCCACAGCACTCAGGAGGCGGCCAAGCATGACGGCACTGCCACTGACGGTGGAGGATGATGCTTCAGGCAGGCTGCCTTGGGCGTCAGGGTCTGAAGGTGAGTGATGAGGGAGGGAACAGATTGAGAGAAGGTACATACATACAAATGAGCTGCCAATCCACGGCAGGTTGAGATGAGAGCATAAGAGCTTCTTATACATACGTAGTCATGCACGTTTGGTCTCAATCTTGGCCTATGTACATATCTGCAAATTTATGTCCAGGTTGACATTACAGTGAACATAATAGTGCTCAAAAGGGGTTCAGGCCACCACTGGCAGTATATGTAAGCCCACACACTAGTTTTATGAGGTTAGATTGTATCACACTATCTCACACTAGTACTATGAGATCGGATTAGGCCAGAGACCAGAGGAGGTAGAACCCCTCTACAGGTTCACTATTACATTACTTCCAAAAGAGATGTATAAATTACCTTGAGTGGACACTGATTCTGGGCCAAAATCCCCATCAAATTCCCTCAGGGTGGGTTCAACAGGTCTTTGTGTGTCAGTCTCCCCCTCCCCGGTGATGGGAGCCACCACATGGCATAGCTTCATCAGCAGCACAGTGGCCAGGTGGTCTGGGTGCTCTGCTAGCGTGTAGATGGTGGCCACTGCCTCTTCCACAAAAGGGATCCACAAGGAGTGAGACCTGTCTGACAGTTCTACAGCATGAGGGGGTAGGGGAGACGAACACTTGTGTGTTTTGTATCACTCCACCCTCACCTCCTCACACACTACCTTTACGCCATCCCTCACTCATACACACACACCTTCAACCATCATATTTATTAGCCTCTGGAACAGGACGTGCTCCTTTGGCAGTCGGAAAGGCACGCCAGACACAGCTCCTTTGGTCTTCTTCGCCACAACCAACTTCTGCAGGGCAAGGCACGTCTGCCGAGCCAAGTGGAGGCTGAAGGAGGAGGAGTTATGTTTGACACTGAGTCCAAGAGACACAAGGACATCAAACTTGTCCAAGATGTGTTCCCTCTCTGCCCCTCCCACCATGGTGAGGATCACTAGTGCACCTAGGGACTGCTCCGGAGTCACTCCTGGACTCTGCGATAGGACACAGAAAGGGAGCACTCAAAGACTGTCTGTAGTGTGCATGCTTAAGAGTGTTCTAGCATACAACAGAGACTTACACATAAAGTTATATAAATATCATTTGACCCTAGTATATGTAAGTACGTATATGTACAATATGTAACAATATAAGGCTAACGTTTCGTTATAATGTCACAGACTATGCATACGTATGTATGTATGTGTACATACATACACTGCACATACTGTATGACAGTACGTATACTCAAGGTTGCAGCATACAGTCTCATGAAGTCCTATTGCACACTCTACACTGCTGTACATATGTAATAAAGTCCACTGTATAAGTTGTTAATGTGTGTTGCACGAACCTTCTGGGTGAATGTGTCCCACAGTAGTGCAATGACTGCTGGTGGGATGGTCTTGTTGCTGACCATGAGTGCCACCAACTGCTCCAGGCTGGCGTGCTCCCCCGCTGTGAGGTTGGTGGTGAGTCGAATAAGGTTATTGCACATCACCTGGTGACGGGCTCTGAGGAGGAGGCGAGGAGGGGAGGAGGAAGGTACAAAAGAGATGAAGTTAAGAGATGAAGAAGAAGGGTGGTGGAGGCAAGAGAGATAACAAATGAAGGGGAAAGCAGGAAAGAAGAAAGCAATGGGGAAAGTCAGATGCAAGGTACTCAAGAGAACTCCATCACACATTCTAAAAGAAAATTCTAGCTAAAACACCAAGGGAATTCAACAGTCTCCCCTCTCCACTCACCTGGGCGATTCCTCAGCTGACGAGAGATACAATCGAGTGTATGTCGCAATGAGAAGGTCTCGTACCTGCCCTTCCCCGGACCACACCAAGGCCAGTGCCTTTCGAAGCCCTTCTTCAGCATGAGGGAGACCAAATTCTTGAGCAGTACAGAGGAACTCCAGGGATTCCATGACATCAGTGGTGGACTTGGACCCCAGGAGTTGCGACACAGTGGGGATGCATTGCGACAAAAGGCGAGTAAACGACAGGGCATGCTGCGGAGACAAAGACAGACAGGCAAACACCAACACTTCAGTCAGTCTACAGCTTCATATACAGCAGTCATACTCATCTCTGTAAGTTTTCATGTGTTGATTTTGTTACAACCAACACTGCCACCAATGGACTCACCTTGAAGTACTTCACCACCAGTGTGAGTTGGGCCACTCTCTTTGCACTCTCGTCTGTCTCCTCCTCCCCCTCCTGGTGACCCGCTTGGTCTTCAAGTGCTGTCAGTGGTGACTGAGCTTCCTTCTCATCTTCCTCACCGCCTGGTTGTTTGTTGCCGTCCGCTTCTTGTGTGCCGTCAGTGGGAGGGGCTACCTCCACCTGCCACTCCCCTGGGAGCACTGCTCTCAACTCAGTTTCAGCCTCTTGCAGTTTGCAAGCAAACTCTGCTTCATCAAGCTGCATAGCACACAGAACAGAACAGACATCAAATACATACATACGTACGTATATGAGAGCAGATCACTGAATGAGCAGATTCATACATACAATCATAATTTGGGGAGAGGCTGCACGGTACACATCACAGTGAGAGGATAGCGAGGGAGGAGGGGGGGGGGGGTGAACTCTACTCAACCAGTCAAAGCTCACATTGGATGAGTAGGGGTTGCCTTGGAGACAGACTGACAGGAACTGTACTGCACACTTCCTGACAATGCTACTCTTGTCTTGCAGCCTCCCACACGTCTTCTCCAGGAGGCTGTCCACCAGCCGACCCACGGGGATCACCTTTGCAATGGCAAGCTGCTGCCATATCTGTAAGCAGCGACTGCGAACAAACGCATTGACGTCATGGATGTGTTCCTGGGAAGGTGGGAGGACAGTCCAACACATGGAGTAATCACATACACGCATGCAGTGGGTATGATATACTGTATCATAGTCCTATACATAACAGTATAGGACTACGATATGTACGTACATGCTTGCCCCATACACACTCACACAACAAGTGCATTATGTCATGTTACAATGGAAACCAGGTGATCATAAGGCAATTGTAGTGAGTAACACAAAATCGCTGTACCAATATTCATTTTGATACAGGCAACATTGTTTCTACACAAAAAATAAATATCACTAAAAGAAGTGCCCTCCAGATCCTGAATTTTTCAAACACTAGATTCAGTTCCACCAAAATTTGTAGCCTTAATTAAGGCACGTATGTACCCTGTACCTACACACACACACACACACACACACACACACTGTGATGCATGGAGACACCCTACGTACCTCCAGTTGATCGAGGCACTGGTCTCTGACACTCTTCATCTGTTCGTTGTCCATCTTGTCGGGCCTTAGCACTTGTGCCAGCACCTCACCAAGCACCCCTAGCACTCCATTACGCATTGTGTAGGACTGCAGGGAAGGAGGGAACATACTGAGTCAGCTACTGCACCAGTGGGGGGTGTATGAATGTGCCTTCAGCCTTGGGTAGATGTATTACTTACGTATGCTTCACATTGCAATATCATGGAATATACGTAGCTAACACAGTCGTTCAAGTTGTGCTTCACACACACACACCTCATAGCCCAGGTGGGGAAGAAGACAGCTGATGCTGGGGTAGACGGCGTCAGGGACTCGCTGAGCCAGCTCCACCAGAAAGGAGGCCAGCGTCTTGGTCCCACCAGAGTCAAGAGCCAGATCACGAGGGTCCTTACGACCAATCTCCCTAGGGAAGGTACAAACAGGGTACAGGGGTACATTATATTACAACAGCATAGTCTCATATTATACACACACTATACCATACAGTACATTATAATGTATGTGTGTACGTATACTGCATCATATGCAATAAGCATTGTAGCCCACTTGCATGTACAGTGTACGTATGCCTGTGTATGTGTATGAACCTGACAACTTCGGCTGTGATGGCCTTCACTTCAAACTTCCTTGCAAAGTGTTCCAGTGCTTGTGCGAGAGGCACAGCAAGGTGCTCACAGACTTGGAGGAGCTGGACAAACTTGAGACTCATGCCTGTGAGGTGGAGAGGTGAGAGATGGGGGAGGGAACAATGACATGTACATAGTAGAAGGTCAACATAATCTGAGTGCACTACATATATGTGGAATACAGGACAAAAGGCTGCTGACAATGCAAGTGTGTGTGTGTGTGTGTGTGTGTGTGTTTGAGGTTAGTGTGTGAGGCGGAATGATAGTAATAGTCTATCTGAAACTGCTTACTCAGTGTCTGGTTGTACTTCTTCACTAACAAGCCCAAGAGCTGAAATAGCTCTTCTTTCACAGCTTTCTCCTTCATCACACTTGGGCTCTCCAGCATCTTGTAGCAACAGCTTGCCACCAAACTGGAGAGGAGGGAGAAAAGTGTGCTGAATCAACTTGTAAACAAACAACTGAACATGAATAAACATACATCGAGTGAACCACTACCCACTGCTTGCAAGGAAACTGCACAATATATAACGGTGGGGAACATGGTACATACATATACGTATGGTGGATGCCAAAAGTAGTGGTGTCTATACGTGTATATGTTCTCATTATTAAAGTGACAGCAGCATGTAATCAGAGGCTGCACAGCCACTACTGGCTTACTGGTCACAAAGGAAAAGACAGGATGTAATGATGGGGGGGTAAGTCACACATGCATGGAGTGTGGGTTTTAGTTGCTATAAAAGAGATTGCCTATGGGTGTACATCTTGATAAGTATGTTTGCAATGGAATGGTCGTAGGAGCTTAAAATGAAATGCAATTTGCTTGTGATTGGCTGTTGAAAGAATGTGCATGATAGTGAGTTACATTGATTAAATATCTGCAATCTGAATTGGTTGAAAGCGGGGCAAATAATTAAAAAGTGAATCTGGTCCTCTGGTCCTGTATATGTATGTATGTGTGTGTGTATGTGTGTGTGTGTGTCTGCATATGTACTTTGAGTAGCTGTCCATGATGGCCACTGATGGTGGGTCCCAGAGCTGGCAGAGTTCCAAGTCGGCTATACAACTCAGGAGGCGCAAGACTCTCTCCTCCTCGGCTACCCAATTCAGACCACCTGGAGGAGGAGAGGAGGCTTTCTTCTTGCCACGCTTCCCCTAAGGTGAAGTGGGTGGGTGTGATGAATGAGTATTGAGCAGTGAGAAAGGTACACACATATACACACACACAATGGCATGAGAGTGAGAGAGATGTAAAGGTGTGAGGATTGGGCGAAGTGAATAGCAAGAGGAGTGAGGAATCAGAGGGTTTAGGGTGGAAGGTGGGAACCTGATGTGTGTGCTGCAGTGTGCACAAAGAATTAAGTATGTACAATGTTTGTGAAAATGACTGCAATAACATGCTCCAACAGACATGCACACACTTGTGCCAAAGACAGTCCAACAATTACAAATGTGCTATCACAGAACACTCTACCATTCTGGTCATTGCAAAGCAGTTACATGTGAGATTGGAACTAACCTTCTCCTGAACCTCCATCACTCCTGGTCTGGATACATCATTCTCAAACCCCTCCAAGAGCTGAAAGGCAAGGTAGGTCCACATTTTGAGAGTGTTACGCATCTCTCTTTTCGCAGAGGCATCACCTCTGTCAATCACATCGCCTGCCTCCTCACAGATAGCACTGAGGGCTGGGAGAATACACATACGAGAGAGAGGGACGAGTAAATGAAGCAGTGTATGCGCTTATCCACACCGACACAGTTGTACTCCGTCACTCACCAGCAAGAGTTGTTTTCCACACTTCTGCCCTCACCTCCTTCTCCACCTTGAGGAAGTGCCTGTACATTTCAGGAAGAGCCAATGTGAATGAACAGAGAGAGTATGTGCGGGTGTCTTACGTACATGTGTGCGTACACTTACTCGCAAACAGAGTAGAATACATCGAAACACTCGTGAATTGCAGCCGCGCCATTCGAACGCACTAACTGACTGCACTCTGAAAGTTAAGAGAGTAATGTAACAAGAAGGTAAAACGTGAAAGTGTACAGAGACTCAGAGCCGCCTCACAAGAGAAACTAACGTAGCTTTAAAGACTAAGTGTGTCTTGCTCAAGACAACCTACCTTCCACCTTTTGCTGGATTTCTGACGGGTCGCTCAGTACACGCCGCACAGCATACTGACCCCGCTTCTTGGTGCTCTGGACGAGCTCATCGCGGCCTGTAACAGGGATACAAAATTCCAAATGCGCCATATTTTCTTTGCAAAATACACTTGCAAATGTTTGCGCGCTCTTTTATGAAAACCATCACGTGACAAAAATGGCCGCCGCTTCAGTATGGAGGAGGAGCTGCAAACATGCCCAAACTGTGCTGTTTTCGAGCGCTTCCAGACCACTGTCCACTACTTCGCGCCTACATAAGGAGAGGGTGTTTGTCGTTGGCGTAGGGATGACTAAGTTATGAAGGTTTGTCATGTACTTGAATGTACAGTATCCGTGGATGTGTAGTCACTCTTTATGTATTGCGTATGTGTTGCCCGGCCTCAACTCCACTCGTCGTACAACGTAACATCTAGCCACAGAACATGTGCTATGGTTCTATTGTGATGTTTATTGAAAGTGATTGCATATGTAGTATTGTTCTGGTTACAGCCGATGGGCGCTAAGGGTCCTAGCTACCCTGAGATGGCCAAAGAGGCTGTTGGAAAGGCATTGCAGGATGCTAAGCTTCCCTTTGAAGCAGTGGAAGCAGCAGTGAGTGGTCAGATGAAAGGCATGCACACACACACACACACACACACACACACACACACACACACACACACACACACACACACACACACACACACACACACACACACACACACACACACACACACACAGCAAGGTTGGGCAGCAGATGCAGACAGTACATAGCAGTACACTGCTCTTCTGTGCTGTTCTGCTGTGAAGTGGTGTATTTTGCCTACTACCTTTCAACTCTTAGAATGTTGGCTATGTGCTTGGTGCCTCCACCAAAGGACAGAGAGCAGTGTATGAAATGGGACTTACGGGAATACCAGTCACAAATATAAACAACAACTGTGCTACAGGTAACAGCTTAGGTTGTAAAGGGTGTCATGGTAACACATACTGTAGTAGTTGCCATGGTAACACTGAGGCAGACTGTGAGACCATAACAGTTTGACATGGTTGTCATGGTAAATGCTGTACTGTAATAGTTGTCATGGTGAACCTCATGTTACAGACAATGAGTGCACTAGTGTTTGACGTGCAAGGAAGCACACTAACAGCATACGTACATGCAGTATGCACGCGCGCGTGCACACACACACACACACACGCACGCACACACACACGCGCGCACACTTCCTACTCTTGCATGCTTACCTCCTTTCCATCGAACATGATCTCTTAGGCAGTTCAGCTCTCTACTCCTCCCGCAACCTTGTGGCTGGAGGGCTAGCTCGTTGTGCTCTCACTCTTGGCTTTGAGAAGATGCAGAAGGGCTCTCTGCAGTTGGACAGCTCTGACGATGTTGATCCCTTGGGTGAGTCACTTGGGGATATAGTGGATGTGTTTAAGCTTGCACGGTGAAGCCTGGCTAAGACAGACGCCTGTGAGCAGTTTTTGGTCTTTATAGAGAGGTGGTTGCATTACAGAGGTATAGTGTTATAGCGTTATGTTAGTGCTATTTGTGGCCAGGGAGGCTGGTGTTTTAGAGAGGTGGCTGCATTTTACAGAGACTGAATTGTTTTTTTGTGTTACTTGAGGCTGGGGAGGCTGGCTGTGTTGAGAATTGTCTGCTGATGTGCTGTGTCGTGCTGTGCTGTATGGTGCTCCTGTTGGTGGGTGTAGTGCTGGCTGGTGTGATGCTTCATGTATTGTTTGCAGACAAGCACCTGGCGAAGGAGATGCAGTGGTTTGGTTCCCCTGGTGATGCTCCTCTGGCACCGTGGATGTTTGCAGTGGCTGGACAACAGCACATGAAGAAGTCAGTGGGAGGGGCTGGGGGTGTGGTTGAGGGAGGGACTGGCGGTGGGACCATAGCATGCAATACATATCTCCTCTGCCCCACCCCCACCCCCTCCCCTCCCCCTCCCCCAGGTATGGCACCACTGCGGAGCAGTTTGCTAAAGTTGCCCAGAAGAACCACAAGCACTCTGTGAACAACCCCTATGCGCAGTTCCAGGACGAATATTCCTTAGAGGAGATACTGGGCTCCAAGGAGATATTCGCACCGCTCACAGTGAGTACATTCAGTGCAGTATGCTACATACAGCACTGTGCAGTGTGCTACATACAGCACTGTGCAGTGCGCTATGTACAGCACTGTGCTGTATGCTATGTACAGCACTGTGCAGTATGCTGCATACGGCACTGTGCAGTGTTCTGATGATTACGTATTCGCTAATATACATAGCTATATTTACGTATATACTGTACATGTGTAGTGTATTTTGTATACTGTTCAGGTTAGGGTCAAGTATATGTGGTGCAGTGAAGCACTGCAATCTATGTTTGATCAAAGCTACTGGTGATATTTCTTCATAATGACTTTATATTTTGTTGTGTAGAAGTTGCAATGCAGTCCAACTTCTGACGGTGCAGCAGCGGCCATTTTGGCAAACGAGGTCAGCCATTTAATTCTCATCATCATCAATCATCATTTAATTCTACTTGAACTAATTTCAAAACCATGTTTCATTGGATCATGTGACAGTCATGTGACCCTTCATTTTCACTACATGCAGGAGTTTGTCAAAGAGCACAAACTCCAAGACCAAGGTGGGTCCTGGAAGAGTAGGAGACTAAAGAACCAACTCCTAGTGTACACACGTGTTGTTTAAGTTTGTATAACTGATGTGACGATGCTGTGTTTACATACTGTTGTTGTGTTGTTGTTGTTGTTGTTGTGCCTACTTACAGCTGTGGAGATTGTGGGAATGGCCATGGCCACTGACGTTCAAACATCCTTTGAAGATGCTTTGCGTGAGCCACAGCTCTGTGTTGTGTGTTGTGTGAGATTACTGCACGAGGTAATGTCACATGACACAGTGCACCACACTACACATCCATACATGGATATGTATGTTGTGTAACACTGACACATTTTGTCGCCATGTAAGGAAATGACCAGCGCTTCAAGTCTTAAGAAATGTAGTTACACATTGCTCTTCAGTGCACCACACACTTTCATACTTCTATCCCCCCCTCCCCCGTCCTGTATCTGACACACTACTATCGATTCACAGAAGAGGTAACATTAGTTGTTGTGTAGAATGCCGTTACCCTGTATCAGGAGCCATTTGATTTTCAGTGGTGTGTGTGTGTGTGTGTGTGTGTGTGTGTGTGTGTGAGTGTGTGTGTGAGACAGTTCTTCCCTCTGCCTGTGTGCTGCAGGTGTGGTGGGAGTAGACATGGCACGGCATGCTGCTAACAAGGCCTACAAGGAGGCTGGAGTGCAACCGAGTGACGTGGATGTGGTGGAGCTGCACGATTGCTTCTCCACTAATGAGCTGATCACCTATGAGGCTTTGGTGTGTGTGCATGTGTGTGTGTGTGTGTGTGTGTGTGTGTGTGTGTGTGTGTGTGTGTGTGTGTGTGTGTGTGTGTGTGTGTGTGTGTGTGTGTGTGTGTGTGTGTGTGTGTGTGTGTGTGTGTGTGTGTGTGTGTGTGTGTGTGTGATCTGTCACATCCTTTGCAGTTACATGTGAAGCTTGTGGATTCACACAAGTGACTGTTGACCCTATACTCACTCCATGCTTATGCCAGCTAACGCTGTTCCACTGATGTGTCTGGTCCTCCTAGGGATTGTGTGAGGAAGGAGAAGGAGGTCGTCTGATTGATGAAGGCCAGGTGACCTATGGAGGGCGCTGGGTGGTGAACCCTAGTGGGGGACTGATCTCAAAGGGACATCCCCTGGGTGCCACTGGAGTGGCTCAGTGTGCAGAACTGAACTGGCAGGTGAGGAGAAGAGAGGGGGTGCACATGCTTCATCATTCAGCTGCTTCTCTAACCACCAGTGCATGTAAACCGGTACCTGTGGCACTCTCAAGACATGCACACACACACACACACACACACACACACACACACACACACACACACACACACACACACACACACACACACACACACACACACACACACACACACACACACACACACACACACACACACACACACACACACACACGTACACACATACACACACCATCTCTCCTCTCCTCACTCTCCATATCACACACCCTAACAATCTACGTACCATCCTCTCACACACCCCTTCACCTTCATGCACCCCTTCACCTTCACGCACCTCTTCACCTTCATGCACCTCTTCACCTTCATGCACCCCTTCACCTTCACACACCCCTTCACCTTCACACACCTCTTCACCTTCACACACCCTTCACCTTCACGCACCTCTTCACCTTCACGCACCCCTTCACCTTCACGCACCTCTTCACCTTCACGCACCTCTTCACCTTCACACACCCCTTCACCTTCATGCACCTCTTCACCTTCATGCACCCCTTCACCTTCACACACCCCTTCACCTTCACACACCCCTTCACCTTCACACACCTCTCCATTCACTTTCACGCACCTCTCCCTTCACCTTCCCCTCCCCTCACTGCACACACCCCTCCCCCTTAACACACACCCTTCCCTTCCTTTCTCATAAACACACAACTTCCAGCTGCGAGGTGAGGCCAACAAACGTCAAGTGTCAGGTGCCAACCTCGCTCTACAGCACAACCTCGGACTGGGGGGAGCAGCTGTCGTCACTTTGTACAGGAAAACTGATGTTTAAGGCAATAACAGAGTATTCAGTAGAATATGGGTGTAGATTGAGTGCTATTTGTGACACCAAGAGTTATTTTATATCAAGAGAGTGCTCACTGTTGAGCTGATAGTGTGGCATGCATGACAAAAGGTATGAATTATACATTGGGCCCACGTGATAGCCATATGGTAGCGTCGTGATTGCAGCCATCCCGTTGACGTCATCAATGTCAGCCAAAATTATCAGGTAAAATGGACGATTCGATTTTGCCACTTCTGTCTCTCCACGATCGAGGAGGCATAGTCCTGACTCCGTAAGTTGTTCTTGCGTAAGCGTTAACTAAGAGGGAGGTAAACCTCGTGAAAACTTCTTTAGTGATGAACGAAGGCTAATCACTGGATATTACGCCTCTTTAGTGATGTGTGCTGAGTGGCCATGAGCGAAATCACAGCGGGGGGACTGATAGACGGAACACAGAGGTTGGCAAAGAGCCAGCAGAAAGGAGCGGTATCGCTAGGATCGAACGCCCGTTATTTCTATTTTTGCCCCGGCCTATATTGTTTTCAGATTTATCCACTCTTTTAATGGTCTATGGATAGCAACACCCCTAAATTGTATCTCAATTCACTAGACACCATTACTATCGATCTTCGAGCCCCTGCAGCTGTTAACATTTTGCTCATTCCCTACCAACTACTATAAATATACACACAGCAACCGCACATCTAATGAACTTTTCCCCTGTTTAATAATATGACTAGGTATTACAGACAGACAAGTATGATGTCGAATGTGTCATCAGGCAGCTCAGTGTCAGACATGGACTGCACAGTGTTTGCAGAGGAGGAGAGGAAGGAGAACATATTGACAGACACTAATTGCACGCCAGCGGAGGAGAACATGCGCGAAGACTATTGTGAGAGTTTATTCATGCCCAAGGCTTTTGTAATATACTTTAAGCATTTATATGTGGTGAACTGATGGCTGCATTGGTTGTTTCATTTTCACTTCTTAGCAAAGGAAACTGCCACAAACACAGCCAGGCATACAATTGCAACAACAACAACACGGACTCCACTTATGATGAATGATTCTCACCAGGCTGTTGCCAACAATGGAGAGCTTGGCTTTATGTTGATGACTGAGGGAGACTGCACAACAGAAAGAATTTCACAAGAGGAGAGCAATCCCCACAAACAACGAACCCAACCACTTTTGCAGCGTGAAAGTAAGTGTGGAGTCATGAGGGTCCAATGTATAGCTATGTGTAATAGGTAGTCGATTTGCTAGCTTTGCACTCGCATTAATGGGATGTTTTGACCTTACTGCTTTGTCAGCTCGTGAGGTGTACTGTGCTGTGCAAGTGTAGGTGTGTGGTGTGGTGTTTTTGTTTTGCCATATTTGTCCTCAATGACATAGAAGCCGGGCTTAAATATTAGTCAGAGTTCAGAGCAGCGATTTTTTAATAGTGGCCGGGACTCGAATTGATGCTGGGTCTGGAATGAATTGTGTTGTTTGCAGACCAGCAGCCCCAGCTCCAATTCTTGGCATACCCTGATAGGATTCCTATCGTAGCAGATGGACAACAGTTCATGTGGAGGTGAGTGGGAGGGGCCAGAGGTGGGACAGCTGATGAGGAATCAAGACGCATGAACGCATTATATTTATAGTTTCTCTGCTATGGAATACGCACTAATTGTATGTATGGTGACATCTGTCAATTTCAGATCCTCCTACAAGTCAGCTGAATATAGTGCATCGCCGGCTGTGCCAGAGAAGGTCAGCCATTTTTTATAACACAGTCTGGAATGTAGGTGTGCATGGTACAATACCACACTGTTTTATTTATAGAAAACAGTTCATGCTATTTTGGTAAATGTGTGCCCTTGCAGCAGTGTACTGTATAGTAATACTTACCTTTGTACTATACATCAATCATGTCTTCAATATGTGCATTTTCACTGCATCTTTATATTACTTTTCAGATTCCACCTGATCCTGATTTTCCCCTCACCGATGATGCTCTAGCAGAACTGCAACGTCCGGATGCATGGCTGTATGACCCACACATCAGAGGAGCTCAGAGGATGCTGCAGAACCAATTTCAGGAGCAAGCTGGTTTACAGTGCCCGTTTGAGCTGGCAGTGAATCTGACATATAATGCTAGGTCACATAACTTTGTCCAAATCATGAATCTAGAGGCTGAACACTGGGTGTGCTCATCCAACATTTTGAGCCCACGTGGATTCGTGGAAGTGTATGATAGCGCACAAGTCAACTCGTTTCAAAAGTCAGCACATCTTCAACAGCAGCTACGTACTATCCTTAAAACAGCCAATTTTACAATGTCCTTCCCTAGCGTTCAGCGTCAGGATGGCAATAGTGATTGTGGACTCTTTGCCATTGCAAATGCATATTCGTTGTGTGAGAGACGGGATCCCCGCACAATCACCCTAGACCAGCTGCATATGCGCAACCACCTCGTGAAGTGCTTCAAGGATCGCTATTTCACCCCTTTCCCACGCTCTTCACTAGTCCTGCCATGGTCATAAACAGTTGACTCCCACCCAGGTTCAACAATGTGAACTGTACTTCAGCCCATGATCAAGGAATGACATGTCTCTCTCTTAGGGTAATCTGTCATCTCACAACCTTTCAATGCATACATCTTTTGTCCCTTGTCACAATGATGTCAAGAGACACTATTTTTGTATGTACGTAAGTTGTCATGAGCAGACATTAATTTTTGTATTGTTTATACTAGGCTTTACATAACTCTATACATATAATTTTTTCTCTCAGTCATTTTTGACATGCCCGTTAGTGAATAATGTATTGTGTGTATGGCTAGAAATTTTGGTGGATTGCTCAAACTATATTTAGCAGATTTTTACTTTCAACATATGGTGGTTGTACATTTTAGTAGTGGTGGGGGCCAAATTAGACACCTGCAAGAGTGCTTACCTTCTTAGTGTTTATAAGCTCACTAAACTGGAACACACGTATATACACACAACCATACAAGGATGCACAGTATATGGTTCTAAATCTACAGTGTCAAGTGGAACGCCTGAAACTACCTCACATTTTCACTATGGTGCAATGCCCCCCACACTGATCGCAGGAGGAGCTAGGGTTGCACAGCACAAGCACGGAAGGGGGCGAACACACTGGGCCATGCATATGCATCTCTGAGACAGTGGTATCTACATACAAATGGGACAACAGCAGTCGCTTGAGGAACCCCTTATGTCCACCAGGTGGAGGAATGTTGCAGTATACCTTCCATTACGCACATTGTAACACATATTCAAGAACTGTATAATTTCCTATGAACACAATTTAATCCATTCCAAAAGGCAATGTGGAGTCCTAGTAGCCAATGGCAATGCACTACATGAACATTCTAGAAAATCATTCTGCGGGTTCATTAAATTCTCTAAGCGGAGTAGGTCGAAGCTGAGACGTTGCCTCCTTTGCCGGTCCAGTTGGTGTGGACGAATTTCCCTGGGTCGCTGAGCAGCTCATAGGTGTGAGCGCCGAAGTAGTCGCGCTGAGCCTGAATGAGGTTCGCTGGGAGGGTCTCCAGCCTTTGAGGGAGGGAGGAGAGAAGAGGGAGGGAGGGAGAGGAGTACATTAATAGGTAGGGGTGATGTGCAGGGAGAGACAGGAGGGAAGAAAGGGAGAGTGAGAGAATATTGGAAGTAGTAAGAGAGAAGGGTCAAAGCCAAGGGTGAGAGGTACATACATGGCACCTGTCCAGATAAAGAGATGGAAGACACACGCACACACACACAGAGAGAGAGAGAGACAAACACACTAACTACTGCAAAGGAGCAATGGGGGAATTATTGTGCACACAAGGGAAACAAAAAGACAGAGACAGACAGACAGACAGACAAACAAGTGCACACCTGTATCCGTCATAGAAGGCCAGAGCAGTGCTGAAGCAGGGACAAGGGATGCCAAACTCGACAGCAGTGGCCACAACCTTCCTCCAGGAGGCCTGCACAGACACAAAGGAGACGAGAGAGGTCGTTACCATACAATAGCTAAGAGATTGTGTTAGCGCCCATTGAATGGGCTGCACCCATACTGGAGCTGTACCCTGAAAACAGTAACACACTTACGTACACTTCCAGCGCACACTGAAAACAGGACACAGGATAATAAGACATGACATGATAAGGGCAGCGCATACATCGGTCTTTGAACCCGACACAATAGGTGCAATAACATACAATGCATATCCCAATACATAAGCATATGCACAATGACAAGGGTATGTAGTTCTCCTAATGCCAGCTTCAAAAACAACAGGATTACAGACACACCACTGTTTCAACTAGATGGTCTGGTCTTATTCGTGGTGACAGTACACAAAGGATAGCGTGAGTAGTTGTCACTAATGCATAGTCATGCATCCTATCAACTGCTGTCACTGGAAGTCGGGTCGTCAGTGGGTTACGTTTCACTACATGTGCAATGTCCCCCCATCCGTACCTGGCAGTCTTCGACGGCCTTCCTGAAGAAGTCGTCCAGGAGCAGGCAGGTCAGCTCTGGGTTCTTGTCAAAGGCCTTCTTGATGTCTCCAAGGAAGACACTGCGGATGATGCAACCTCCACGCCACATGAGAGCGATGGAGCCATAGTTGAGACTCCAGCCGTAGCCCTTGGCTGCCTCCTTCAGCAGCATGAAGCCCTGGGCATAGCTGACAATCTTGGAGGCATACAGGGCCTGAGTGAGGGGAGAAGAAGCGTGGGGAAAAGAGGGAGAGAGGGAAAGTGGAGGAGAGAGGGACAGAAGAGAGAGAGTTGGAGGTATAGTGAGAGTAGTCTGCAATGGAGCACAGGTGAGACTGTGACTGCCAGTTACATACCTTCCTAACGTGCTCCACAAACGCCTTCCTGTCTCCTTCCCACTTGGCGCTCGGTCCCTTCAAGATCTTGCTGGCCTTAATGCGGTCATCCTTCAAGGATGAGAGGCAGCGAGCAAACACAGACTCACCTGCAGTCAAAAGGGAACAAGGAGAAGAGGGGTTTGACACCATATGAAAGAATTACTTTGTGTGCATGAGTCACTGTGTGCATGTGTGCATGTGTGTGTGGACTGACCGATGAGGGTGACAGGAATGCCCTTGTCCAAGGCGGAGATGGCAGTCCACTTGCCAGTTCCTTTCTATGGAGCAGCAATAACAGTCACATGACATCACATGACCCCACACCCCTCTCTCTCCCTCCTCACCCTCCCTCCCACCACACCTGTCCGGCGCTGTCCTTGATCTTTTCCAACAGAGGCTTCCCATCGGTGTCTTTGTACTTGAGAATGTTGGCAGTGATCTCAATGAGGAAGGAGTCCAATTCACCCTTGTTCCACTCCTCAAGGACCTGCACACAAAATAGTACACTCATTATGGACAGATGAAAGTACACACACACACACACACAAGCACAAGCACACACACACACACACACACACACACACACACACACACACACACACACACACACACACACACACACACACACACACACACACACACACACACACACACACACACACACACACACACACACACACACACACACACACACACACATGTGCACACGCACACACACACATGTGCACACGCACACACGCACACGCACACACACACACACACACACACGTGCACACGCACACGCGCGCGCACGCACACACACACACACGTACACACACACACACCAATACACACTCACTGCTCCCATCTCGTCGTGACTCATCCCCACGATGTCCTTCATCAGGTGGTAGGCCTCACAGATGAGCTGCATGTCACCATACTCAATGCCGTTGTGGACCATCTTGACGTAGTGGCCGGCCCCGTCAGCTCCCACCCAGTCACAGCATGGCTCTCCGTCGGCTTTGGCACAGATGCTTTGGAAGATTGGTCGCACGTGTTCCCTACAGTTGGGAGGGGAGAGGAGGGAGGTGGAGGGAGTGACGAGTATGGGAAGGGGAAGGGAGGAAGATGGAGGGAGTGAGGAGTATGGGGAGGGGAGGGGAGGGAGATGGAGGGAGTGACTAGAATCCACTTACCAAGCTTCCTTGTCTCCTCCTGGCATGAGGGAAGGCCCGTAGCGAGCCCCTTCCTCACCTCCTGACACACCACAGCCAACGTAAAGCAGGCCTTTCTCTGCCAGTGCCTTGGCACGACGCTAAGCATGGGTGGGGAGGGGGAGGGGAGGGGCAGAATGGAGGAGGGAAGAGGAGGAGGAGGAGGGATCAAAACAGGAATGGTGACAGCCATTTGCACAAGAATAGTGTACTTGCTACTACTGTCGCACCACCATCCTGTTCACTCTCACTTCCCCTACCTCTCTTACCCTCCACCACTTACTTGTGTGTCAAGGTACTCAGAGTTGCCTCCATCAATGATGATGTCTCCCTTCTCCAGCAGAGGCACCAGTTTGTCGATGAAGCCATCCACAGCACTGCCTGCCTTGACCAGCATCATCACCCGCCTTGGCTTCTTCAGCTTCTTCACCATCTCCTCCAAACTGTGGGCTCCAATCACCTTGGTGCCTGGGGAGGGGAAGGGGAGGGGAGGGGAGGGGATGGAAAAGGGAAGATAGAGGGTGAGGGGAGGAGTGAGGGAGGGGAGAGGAGAGGGAAGATGGAGGGTGAGGGGAGGGAGGAGTGGGAGAGAGGGTGAGGGAGTGGAGAGGAGAGGGAAGATGGAGGGTGAGGGGAGGGAGGAGAGGAGAGTGAAGGGAGAAGGGTGAGGTAGGAGTTGAGATGTACACACGTATGAGAGAGAAGGGTCTCTGTAATGAGGTGATGGTAGGCAGAGTCGAAGGGTCTAGCAAGTACGTAAGGGAGAAGTGCTAACACTTAGCAAGGGATTAGCAGCAACCAAAGGACCACAAAAGTGTTCTACCATGATTCATTGTTATAAGTCAGCTAACACACAACAGTAAACACCACAGTAAACAATATAGTAAGCAAGGCAACATGACAATAACCATAATAGTAAACAACCACACCTAAACAGCACACATTTGGGAAAAACACTGATTCTACATACCACATGGAGAGAATGTCACAGAAAGGGATTTCATATTATTATAATTTCCACTTTACACGTGCCAACATCATTCAAAACAGCAGAAACATTGAAAATGAATAAGATATGCACAAGGCTTCCCTCTGCACTAATTACAGCATTCCAAGGATGTAACGATGTAACGCTAACCCCAAAGGAGGTGGGAGACACGGCGCACTTAGAGGATGTGGGGTTTCAACCACATTCTGCAGTGAATGGCTGCTTGCTTAAGAGTCAACACATCACATAGGGCAACTAGCCAAGTGTGAAGCCCTCCATTCCTCGACATCAAGGACACAACACAGGGAGGTAGGCAGAGTCATCCTGTCTACTAACATAAAGGAATATTAGAATTCTGTGGACGCTTCTACAAACGAGTGAAGCTCACCCTTAGCTTCGTTCTGAAGGAAATGGTCAACCTTCTCTGTGGTTCTGTTGTATGCACACACCTACAGGTCAGACAGGGACAACACGACACTCACACGCGTAGTACACTCAATGCCGTTCACACTGTCACAACTGCTGAAGAGGTCACCTTTAGAGGGTGCAGAACAGCTAGCCTGTTACACACGAAAGAACACACTAATGAAAGGATGGTTGTAACTACATTGGAAGCTAAATTCTTCGTGGCGAAGCAATGAGTAGACACCACATCAATGTGAGCAATAATAATCACACTACACACCATTTTAAACATGAAATACTCCCACACAGTGTGAAGAAGCAAAAGTGTTACAGAGATTGAATGACTACTTCATTTTTCACAAAATTGCAAATTATGAATAACATTCGAGAGGCTGCATGAGAGATGCCACAAGGCACTAGGTCCCACACGGGACACAAGAGGGCTCGCTCCCTAGGTAATTAACTTTCTTCCGTCAATTAGCAGACGCCCCCAGTGACAGCTGGCCGGATGGTGGATTGGTCCAACGTACGGACGTACATGCGTCCTCTATCGCTGCTACCTCTGCACAGCTCAACTCACCACAAAGCCGTGGTCGTTCATATTGAGGATCAGGTTCTGCCCCATCACGGCCAAGCCGATCAGAGCGATGTCAGCGCTGCAAGGAGAACAGGGATACAGCCGTGATTTCATCACACCGTCCTTCCTATTCATCAGCTAAATGCATTTAAGTCGGCTAATACTCGTTTCACTTTTCCTCAGCAAGAGCATTATGCCATATTGCCGTATCTGCTATTTGAAGACGGAAGTGCGGTACAAAGTCCGTTCGCTTGCGTTCAGCAATCTCAAAGCACTCACGTAGCTTCAGCCATTCTTGTTTGGTGTTGAGGAACGCTTTGTTGGCGGAGAGGAGGGTGTCTGGGGTAGTTTGTAGGGTTGAGGAGGACGGTGGAACAAGGCCTGCACGATGCACCAGGAGGTCAGTTCGCCAGGAAGCGTACACGGAGCGAGTGCACGGAGTTCCGTGTTTATACGTGGGCAGGAACAAAATTTGGCTAGCTTACCCGTCTAAAAAATGAAAATACCCTGTTAGGGATTTCCCCACGTGCAGCGTGAAACATGCCTATCTCTGCAAGCTGTTGCTCTTTTCATAGACTTTTTACATCCCCTGGTGGAAACGTCTTCAGATTCCAAGCCCTTCTCTCACGTAGATACGTGTCACACCGTATGCAATGCGTGCAGAGACCAGTTCTACTTGCAACCCCCGCCATTTACCCGCCACCTGTACGACTGAGGCTAGCAGCAGACAGAGGTGTAGTGGATAGCAGACAGCGAGCACAACCCTATGCGTCCACTACTGTGGAGCCACTCCTCTCTCCTCAAGTGAAGATTGTGAGTAACCCACTTGCCTATTTGTTCCTTCACATTAAGAAGAAACTCAGCCCACTCCAGCCATGATCAGTGCTGGCCGTTATGCTGTTGAAGAGGCCTAGTGAAACGAACTCACAACTGTCTTGTCGTGTACTGCAATGTTACACAGTGATCAGTACAACTGGTGCATACGTATGTGCAAATGTGGCAAATGTCTGTGTGTAAGTGTAATGTTGTAAAGTGCATGTTCTCGTGGCTTTCACGTTCACGACGCCATGCCAAAACTTGTCTAATGGTACAGCTGTGTGTGTGTGTGCAATGGGATACAATAGTTTCACCATTTCTAGTCCCAATGGACATTTGCACGTTGCACTCGATCACGTGAGTAAAGTATTGGAACGATAGGCTCACACGTGCTACGATCTACATGCGAGCCTATCGTTCCAATACTGTACTCACGTGATTGAGTGCAATGCGCAAATGTCAATCGGTACTAGAAATTGTGAAACCACTGTAACTATGGTGATATGACTTTAAACCACATTAGTGTCGTATCCATTTGTTATTTCAAATGGTGGCATTGTCATGCAAAGAATTGCCTAGCAACACAACACTCTAGTAACAAGTATTTAGAGTTAAATGGAATTTTCTTTGTTATTATTGATCTCACTTCACAAATCTGACTAACATGCTTCATTTTCTATAGAAAACATTTGATTATTCCGGAACCTACACTTCGTCAGGTGAATAATTGATGATGTGATGTTGCTGGGTCAGTGCATTGATGTGTGCCGTATGGAAGGCTGTTATTTCATCATCAGAACAGCAAACATGTAGGGAATATTAAGTGGTAGTGTGCATGGCAGTGGAGCTGTGGAATCTTCCCATCATTGCTCTGTTACTTACAGAAATCTCTCTTTTCTCCGTTTCTTCTCCCCCTCCCCCACCTCCTGTCCTTGCAGAACTAAAGAAGTCTGAGTTGGCTGCACTGTACCGGTTGCATCTGAGAGACTTGCGCTTCTCCACACTCACTTCTCTCCTCATCAGGGAGAATTGTGTTGTTGTCAGGCTGCAGGTATTGTAAAGAGGTTGTGTGGTTGTATAGGGATTTGTTAACAGTTCCGACATTATTGGAGTTGCAGAAAATGATGGGTTGGTGTGGTAGGGTTGAACCCCTAATGAAGTACTCCCTAAATTCAGGACACCCCTTTAATGAGGGCAGTGCCTACTGCCTCAGCTACATAGAGATGTGTACAAAACTACCTCTGAAATACGGACACCTCTCTAATGAGGGCAGTGCCTACTGTTTCAGCTACATAGATATGTGTACAAAACGACCTCTGAAATATGGACACCTCTCTAATGAGGACAGTGCCTACTGTCCCAGCTACAAAGAGATGTGTACTTAACTACCTCTGAAATAAGGACACCTCTCTAATGAGGACACTTCTATAGAGGGTGTCACTGTAATTCAGAATTCTTTCTGGTCTACTTGCTCAAGCAAGAAGACTACTTCACGTGACTAGTTAAATGCAAAATGAATGAGTCACATGGGTGTCATTGTCAGCTTTATAATAGCTGAAGAAGTTCAGATCAAAACGTCCTATGCTTCATTGCAGTTGATGCTATATTTTCAACTCATTAAGTTTCCCTGCCACATGATCGCACAGGAGTGAATCTCTGTGATATCAAGTGTACTGGCGTTCCTTTGTAGCATATAAAGGCCATTGTAACTTCGACCTCCGTGACACTCATGGATACAGGACACCCAGTCATTAAAGAATTTGTGCCTGAACTACAGGTGAGCCACAAATAGAGGCAGTTTAATCATTTCATGTCAAGTATTGTGTAAACTTTATGGTTTCAATCTTTTTACTCAAGCAACGTCTAGCAGGTATCACCTCTGAGAAGACAGTGGAAGAGTCTCTTCCGTACGAGTTTGTTGTTCTGGATGCAATGTTAACAAAAATGGTGAGAGATGTCCTCCTTATTTTGTCATCATACCATTCGTCCTTGTCTCCACACATACATATGGTGGTACATACTGTACGGTCATAAGTTTTCCTACTGCCATTGTCTTTAAGACATCTCATGTTAATCTACATTTTTTGGGGCGCCGAAGGCGCCCCTATATTGTTTTCAGATTTAGGTATTCGTATGGCTTCATGTTCGTATATATATATATTATATTATATATATATATATTTCTGTCATTGCAAATGGCGGCGCTCACGTCAATCTTTACAAAGCTTTAAATTCTCTCTAATGACGTTTCGCCGTGTTTGAATCGAACGAAATGTGGTCATAAACATGTGTTAATAGAGTGATACTAATAAAAAGCCTAAGGAACGTCTCTTCTGCGAGATACAGCTCCAATTATCACTGACGGACATTGTAAAATGGCCGCGCGCTGGACGCTTTCTGTTTGCTAGGCTCAAAACCATCTTTCTTTACATTTCGCCGTGTATCCAAAGAACGCAAAGTGTTTCTAGAACATGTTTAAGTAATAGTATTGTGGTAGGAAGCTTACTTAACTGTTTTTCTGCGAGGTACAGCCCTAAATACAACAAGTCTAGTGACCCGTAGGCCAATAATGGGAGACCAGCGAGTCATGACACATAACTATAGCCATGATTCGCTCATAGAGTCATCATAGGGTAGCCTTTTAGCCAGCACACTCCTCCTCCAGGCACAAAGTAACAATTGCTCATTCAGAATGTCATATAGATCAAAAAGCAGTAGGCAAACATTTGACAGCTTGGTAGGGATGCTTTCACCGGATATGACTGGCTGCTCTGGAGACTTGAAACTCTTGCAAACCCAACGATCTAGTGTGTCTTAATGTATCTTTCAGGCCAACAACAATACTGTACCCCCAACTATCTGATTTACTGAACGTACATGGGAAAATTGCTAGCAAGTAGTTCGAGGTTCAGGGGCGCCCTGGCGCCCGACGAGTTTTTTAACTCGAAATACTTGTTTGAAGAAGGTTACTGTGTGGTCCTGTGCTATGCTCATATCTCTTCTGTGACCAAGTTTGCGAGAGATTTGTGTTCAAATTATTCCATCGCAGCTTGATCTTTTAGCGTGCACACCTGTATGACACTTTGTTACATTTCAGACCGCAGTAGAGTCGATCTGAGAGAGGCTAAAATCCAAAAATGTTTTGTGGAGCATGATGCCAGATCCCCTTAATCTCGTACAACCAGACTGCCATTTTGCTCTGCCTCCGTGGGGGGTAAAAGCGAAGCAGAATGGTGATCTGGCTGCACGAGGAGACTAAGACCCCCTAGGAAGCATGCTTTTTGGGCACTACAGCTAGTCCCCAAAATCTACACCCTACATGCATAGATAGAACTGTGACCTGAAAAATGACCCTGGTGGTTTAGTTAGAAGGCTATCAACTAGTTTTGTACTCATTTCCTAACTCTGGACAGTTTACGGGCAAGATGTTCCATAATCAATGTGCATCTTTGGATTTCAAAACTCAAAATAGACCCTCCTTTCTTCATGCAGTTCACTGCCCTAGAGGAACGTTGTGAGTCTCTGCATTTAACCATTACGGAGACACTGAATGGCCTCTTGGATCACCGACTGTTCAGTATTGACCGTGGACAGCTACACATCTTGCTGCAGCTGAGCAAGGAGTGAGAAATGACACTCACATGCACTGTGGCACACATGCACGTTCCACCCACCTGTCCCCCACCTGTCCCCCACCTGTCCCCCCAGCTGTCCCCCTCCTGAACCCCCATCTTTCTCCCTTGTCCCCAAACCTGTCCCTCCTTTCTCCTCTGTTCCCCCACCTGTCCCCCCCACCTGTCCCCCCCACCTGTCCCCCTACCTGTCCTCCTCACCTGTCTCCCCACCTGTCTCCCCCACCTGTCTCCCCCACCTGTCTCCCCACCTGTCCCCCCCACCTGTCCCCCCACCTGTCCCCCCACCTGTCCCCCCACCTGTCCCCCCCCACCTGTCCCCCCCACCTGTCCCCCCCACCTGTCCCCCCCACCTGTCTCCCCCACCTGTCTCCCCACCTGTCCCCCCACCTGTCCCCCCCACCTGTCCCCCCCACCTGTCCCCCCCACCTGTCCCCCCACCTGTCTCCCCACCTGTCCCCCCCACCTGTCCCCCCACCTGTCTCCCCACCTGTACCCCCCCACCTGTCCCCCCACCTGTCCCCCCACCTGTCCCCCCACCTGTCTCCCCTACCTGCCCCCCCACCTGTCCCCCCACCTGTCCCCCCCACCTGTCCCCCCACCTGTCTCCCCACCTGTCCCCCCCCATCTGTCCCCCCACCTGTCCCCCCACCTGTCTCCCCACCTGTCCCCCCCCACCTGTCCCCCCACCTGTCCCCCCATCTGTCCCCCCACCTGTCTCCCCACCTGTCCCCCCACCTGTCCCCCCCACCTGTCCCCCCCACCTGTCTCCCCTACCTGTCCCCCTACCTGTCCCCCCACCTGTCCCCCCATCTGTCCCCCCACCTGTCCCCCCCACCTGTCCCCCTACCTGTCCCCCCCCCCTGTCCCCCTACCTGTCCCCCCCACCTGTCCCCCCCCCCTGTCCCCCCACCTGTCCCCCCCACCTGTCCCCCTACCTGTCCCCCCCCCCCTGTCCCCCTACCTGTCCCCCCCACCTGTCCCCCCACCTGTCCCCCCATCTGTCCTCCCCACCTGTCCCCCCACCTGTCCCCCCATCTGTCCTCCCCACCTGTCCCCCCATCTGTCCTCCCCACCTGTCCCCCTCACCTGTCCCCCCATCTGTCCCCCCACCTGTCCCCCTCCCACCTGTCCCCCTACCTGTCCCCCTCCCACCTGCCCCCCCTACCTGTCCCCCCACCTGTCCCCCCACACACACAGTCAACACACTCATACACACACAAGCTGTACACACACAAATAGATACACTCATATCTACGTACATGTATATAGAATGTCCACAGATCCAACCACCAAAATGCACAAACACATAATATTGTGCAGACTTGCCTACATAAGTGCAACGTTAATGTGTTGTTCACCGCTGCCCTGTCCAGCCTGTCAGAGTTCCATGCCTTACTGCTTGACCTTCAAAGCACACTGAGTGAGCTAATGGATCTCGATGAGGATATGGCAGAAATGTACCTCACCCACAAGGATAATACTGGGTGAGTGACTGTGTAGTAGCCATGGCAACCAAGTTGGGTACCCTTTGCCATTCCAATTCTTATTCCATTTCCCAAATTCTGTTATTTTCTTCATTTGGGATGTTTGTTGTATGAGCAGTTTAATGTAGTCCGAACATGAAAGTGGATTGTGGAAAATAACTTGTATAAAGCAACAAGTGTAGACCTAACACTTTGAATTATCCTTTTAACATTGTGATGTGGAAGTCTTGACTTCAATGCTGAAGAGACCATCCTGATCACAAATTAAAATTGATGATGATGATCAAGTGTTACACAGTACATTTGATGGCATTCAGTTAAAGTTGTGAATGTTTTCTATAACAGGGAAAGCAGAGATGCTGAGGACATTGAAGAGATCGAAAACTTGTTGGAGTCGTACTACATGCAGGTGTGTAAGTGTGATGTTGCCATGGCCACCTGGTCACATGACATAGGGCGGCAGTCCCACTGTACCTATGTATATTGGTAGGTGAACAAGTATGAGTACAGCCACTCCCAGATAATACCACTGACCATTTTAATTCCCATCAGTTCAGTACGTGTAGTGATGTGCTGGGACAGAATGTGTGTTTGTATGCACTGCACAGAGTGAGCACAGAGGGCGTTAAGCATTATATAGTTGACCCAGTGGGGGAAATTCTCAAATTCCCCCACACAGAAAGTTTCACTGCCCAGTATTCACAAAACATAGACCAGGAGCCACCACATCTACATCTACGTACAAATACGCATATAAGCATGCCCAGGAAAGTTTACAAAATCATCAATTCTGTGAAATACTACAGTCAACGGTAATATCTTTGTGTTGTGTACTTTAGTACCCTGTACTTATGGTGGTGTGTGTTAGCAGGGCTCACTGATAACAGTGACGTCTTAATGTTATTGAATTGCAGTCTGAAGACATGCTAAGGCAAACCCAGCAATTAACACATCTCATCGAACAATCTGAAAGCGTCATTTTGATCAACCTGGACAGGTAACTTTGTAATTATTCTAATGTGTTACTACTGTATTAATGCATGTATGACATCCTCTTCAATGTTTACACCTATAGCCAAAGAAATGTCATGTTAAGAATGAGTTTACAATTGGAAATGGGAACCTTTGCAGCTGCAATGTGTGGACTAATAGGTGTCGCATTTGGAATGAATTTGGATTCATCTTTGGAAGAGGTACGTAAGCCCCAATGAACAAGACAACTCCAGAAGTCGTACTTTATTTGACTTGTACCTGTGAATGCATTCTGGTGTGTGTACATATGCTTCGCACTTCCAAATTTGGTAGTACTAATTTTTGAGGATAATAATTGGTGCTGTGATTGACTAATGTTTATAGCTAGTTGTTGAATGTGTCGATACTATGCATGTTATCTGCTGTCTGGTGTGAATTAGCTACATTGGGTGTGCGTCAGTTGCTGTCGGATGTGCATTAGCTACAGTGGGTGTGCGCCAGCTGCTGTCGGGTGTGAATTAGCTACATTGGGTGTGCGACAGCTGCTGTCGGGTGTGAATTAACTACATTGGGTGTGCGCCAGCTGCTGACATCTTTGCATAATCTACTGATGCGCAATTAAATCCCCTGCTGTTGGGTGCGTATCAGTTTGTGTTGAGTGTGTCGGCTGACTGTCACCACCTTCCTCTGTCTCCCCCACTGTATGTACAGAACCCCTATGCTTTCTGGTTGGTGACTGGCTTCATTTACGTTAGCACTGGCCTGTTGTGGTCACGCTTGCTGGCATTCCTGGGAAGAAACCTGGAGAGAGCATCTCTCTTTGGCTCCTACAGTGGAGCTGTGGGGTCAAAGGGCAGTTCGCTGGGCATAGGTCAAAGGTTAAAGGTCAAACGTGCGCTCAAGACCTCCAGGCCTGCATCCTAGACTTACAGCAGCATGCTGAATCTGGTGCAACGTGACAGTGTTGGTCATTAATTATTTATTTATTACAACAGTGAAACAATGAATAATGGGAATTCTCAATCACTTCTAATAATAATAATAATAATAATAATTGAAAGCGATTACAATTACAATTATAAATTAACATGCAGTGCGTTGACCCTTCCGCTCCCAGTGTATTAAAGTACAGCTAAATAGGTCTCTTGTTATTCACATGTGCATGCATCAAATTTGAAACATGCATGTATGGAATGTGTTATGCACTACATGGTATATTATACATGTGTGCCACAATGTGCAAGTGTATAATTATGCATGACATGTATATATATATATAGGCACACATGCATGTGGTATGTAGCTTCGTACCCAGCCCCTATGTATTTTCATTCCCACTTCCACACAGGAGGGAAGTAGGAATGGAAATAGGGAGTACATGGGTACAATTAAGGCTATAATTATGCATTCATGCAGTAAATTGAATTAAATATATACCTCAATATGCATTCGAATTGAAAATCAACAGAAAGATAACAGCTTTCACACTGTAAATTTAATGCAGAAAAAATGTACAACAAACTTCAATGCAATCACATAATTTCTACCTGTGTGTGTAGGTATACAAAACTACCATGTACAACTGATCACTATAAAACCTGGCTGAATTATATTGAAAGTACTCAGTAGATATGTATACTAACAATATACAGTTAACAGCTGTGTAGAAAAAGTAACTTAGGGCTAAGCTGCATTGCACGTTAATTTGGGATGTTATAGATCAACAAGAAAGAATCCGTGTCTTCATCAGTGATAGTGTCCCTGGCTCCCTTACGCTGAAGTTGGCGGAGGTCTTGCAGACCACGCCCACCAGTCAATACAAAATGGGTGCTGTTATTGTCGTCCGCAGCAACCACAGGCCGATAGTAGATATTCAAATCAGCCGGGTTCACAGGTGTGTAGAGATCTTCTGGTGCTATGCTCCTACTTCTCCGCTGAGTTGCATCGAAATTCATCGTTTCATACTCTGTTGATGTGTATCTGGAGTGGTACGAAGAAATAGAATGGCCAATTTCCTTTCTCAGTTGTTCTTCTCTCCCGTCTTGCTGCTGTGAGGTAGTGGAGATGGCCCTTGCAAGTTCAGCTGGAGGAACGGGAGAAACTACTTCCTCCCGTTGGCTCCCTCCTTCTGGTGCTCGTGGCAACGGCCTGCTGAGCGATAGAGACACATCTTCAAAACTATCTGAATAGCTGACAAAGCTATCAGAAGCTGTGAGTGTTCTGTCGTTTCCTGCACCATCTTGGTTGTTTCCAGCATCCTGAGCTTGACGTTTCTCTTGTGCATGTACCTCCATCTCATGCATCTTCTGGCTAATTGAGGAATGCACAAGACCATCAACTTCTTCATGTTTCTGCTCAATCATCTGTGTCATCTGTTCTTTCTCCATCACTGCCGAGGTGTTGACATGGATCATCATACGCACTCCTGTCACATGTGCATCCATGGCAACAAAGGGGCGGGACACAATGTTAGGCACACCTCCTAGCCGAGGGATTTGGTAGAGCATGATGAGGCCGCAAGAAAGCCCCACCCACAGGTATCCGGGTGCAGCCAAGAGGGAAGAAATCTTGACGTCGTCAAACTTCAATTGATGCACTGGGTCGACATCTGCACAACCAAACATGAAACGATGGAAAAGACTGTAAATAATATTGCACGTGTGACATGTGCAATCTACCACATAAGCGAACATCTTATTGGAACATACATTTGTCAGCCCCATTTGTCACTGACAAGGGTTGACACCAGGGGCGGCTCCAGGATTTTGTAAAGGGGGGGTCACAAAGTAATTTTTCAAAACTTCACACGTCTGAGCGGCCATCTTTATTGCAATAAAGTAAGGCTTGTGACATCATAAAAATGGCTGTCAGCGGGTGGCATTGAAGTGAAAGCCAATTTTGGCATATTGGACTACTGTACAATCACATCGGGCAGGTTTATGGTAAAAATGATTGTGTCATAGTTGATTCATAGCCCTCTCTATGCCATAAATACTGCTTACTGCCATTTTCTGCTGTGAAAAAAATCTTAGGGTCTAGGCTAAGGGGGGTCACATGACCCCCTGGACCCCTCTAAATCCGCCCATGGACACACACACACACACACACACACACACAGACTTACTCTCCAAGACCGGTTTTAGATTGGAGCCGACATGAACCTCCTGCAACACCTGATGTGTGGTCCTGTGGAGCAGAGTCAACTTAGGAGACTTGTTCAGTGCCACCCACACACCTGCTCCCACTGGTACAATCTTCTTCACATGCTGAGTGGGATCCTCACCCACACGAATGTAAGTCTAGAATCAATCAAAGAAGAAAGAAGGAATAGGAGTATAACCAAGGAAATAAGGGAATAAGGGAGCGAACTAAAGTGCAGGAATACTGACAGTTTACAGAGAGATAATCATCAAGCAGTTATGGATGCTTTTTGTCTCCTATTGGTTCATTTGCTTTTAGAAAAGTTATCAAAGTGCACCTATATATATATATACATATAGCAGCCATTAACCTTGTGTACACACTGTAGCTCCAAGTGAAAATCAGTCTTAGGCTTTGTGACAGATACATATCAATGCATGCAAATTCTACTGCCCACACCACATGACTAGTTGCACGTTTTGAGGAGTGTACAGTATCAAGTTCAAAAGCTCAAGGAGGGTTCTTAAGGGAGCAAGAAGGGTCCATACCCTTCAGAACAGCCTAGAGAGAACACCAACCTGCACATTCAGAGTGTAAGGGTTGACAACGCAGATGTTGCTTTGACTGCCGAACCACACATATGGTTTCACGGCACACCCACAGCGGATTGGAACTGGCCTTAGCTGGATGGTGCGTGGGTTGCTCAGCATCCATGAATTGTCTGCAGAGGCACACATGCACCCAAATAGATATTCATAGGTACCCCAAACATAAACATACGTACATTCAAACTAACATCTTCACACATTCAAACCCATACATTCGCATATTCAAATTCACATAATATAAGCACATATACTCACACTCAAATACACATGTGTACAGAAAACAGAGGTATGAATACCAGCCACCACCACAGTCACACACACACACACAGCCAAACACACACACACACACACACACACACACACACACACACACACACACACACACACACACACACACACACACACACACACACACACACACATACACACACACACACACACACACACACACACACACACACACACACACATACACACACACACACACACACACACACACACACACACACACACACTTGACTGCTCACCCTCAGTGCTTCGAGTGAACACAGACACACGCCCTGTAGCATCTCCCGCAAACACCTTGCCAGCAAAGTACAGGAGGGTAGTGACAGCATCCGACAGCTCTGTCTCCTGAACACACTGCTTCACAGCAGCATTGGACCTGTACACCAGTAGCCTATAGAGGAAGGGGGAGGGGCAAGTGGGAGGGGCAGGTGGGAGGGGCAAGAGAGAAGGGAAGAAGGGAGGGGCAGGTGGGAGGGGAAGAAGGGAGGGGCAGGAGGGAGGGGCAGGTGGGAGGGGCAGGTGGGAGGGGCAGGAGAGAAGGGAAGAAGGGAGGGGAAGAAGGGAGGGGCAGGAGGGAGGGGCAGGTGGGAGGGGCAGGAGGGAGGGGTAGGAGGGAGGTACAATGTTAACTTGAGCCTCCATGCACATGAACAACAGGTCCCTAGAGTCACCCCAGTACAGAACAACATACGTACATTATGTAATTTTTATGTACACTGTCTAAAAGGTCATGTACTATATTTAGAGACACTCACGATACAGCAGTGACCAATGTCAGGTGCTCAGTGAACTGACAGGTAAGAGGAAATGAGGTAGAGCAGGTAGGGCATTTCAACCATGAACATCTTTGTCGGCTGACAAAGACCTTCATGGTTGAAGCACCTTACAATAGCTCCTTGTTGCTATGTTTCTGCTCACCAAGTACTGAGTTGAGTCTTTTAATAGGGACAGGAGCTATGGGCTATGTATACTTTTCACATCGAAAGAAAGAGCGTGCTAAAGTCATGACCACAAGATGCAGGTACAACTTACAAGCATTTCATTATAGGCAAAGGCTACCGTACCCATCAATTGCTCACTTGCCGTCCTGACAACCAACCCAAACAGTGGGCACCTCCGTGGCACGCTGACTCCCTTCGTCATCTTCAGTTGCAGAAGCATCAGCTTCTCTCTGTTGAACAGGGACGTATACCATCGAGAGGATGCGCCGGTCTGCTACTGGAAAGCACTCTGTCATGCAAGGCTTTGTAGTTCGGCATTCAATAATGGCAATCTCTGAGGTCTTCTGTGTGCCACTGGCCACCCAGACTGTGTTGTATCCGGTGTGAACTGCACATTCAACCTGGGAAGTTGGGGTGGGGTGGGGAGAAAGATTGAAGGTCGTAAAAGAGATACACACACACACACACACACACACACACACACACACTCACACACACACACACACACACACACACACACGCACACACACACACCACACACTCACAGCCAGGTCTCCAGAGAGCATTCTCCACCGCATACTCTGCACATACAGAGGAAGGCGGCGTGAGGTGGGCTGCAGGAGCTCTTCTTCGTCATGATCTGGACTCACCAACCAGGCACACTTGTTCTGTGGCACTGGAGGCACAAGAAAACACAAAGAGTCAAAAGTAATTTCTGCACTAGGCAGAGAAGATCGTAAGCACATTAAAACATAGAATAGGGCTTTGTAATTGGAACACCGAGGCCAAATAGCTTCTGTAGATATGGAGGTAAATTTTATCAGGGGGACAAAATCCCTGCCCATGGTGTTGTACTATTCAATGTGTACACAGTGTGTGAAAATATTATAATGAAGCACTGTATCACCTCCATTACATAGCAACTGCTTGACGACAGGATGCATGACACCTGAATAGAGTAGACTGCAAACACTATACACTCACAGCTTCTCAGCTTTGCCTTCCTCAACTCCTCCAAAAATTGCATCTTAGCTTCACTTGAGGGAAACGTGTATGTCTTTCTCCTAAAGCCATCCATGGACGGGATGGATAGATCAAGGCGGGCCGCCTCGTACTGGCGAATCATAGCCTTTGTTTTGGTCACCATGACTTCCAAGGCCTTAATGTAGCTCTTGAACAACTCAATGTCCAAATTCTGTGAAGCAGTGGGGGAGGACCTTGTCACTAACTTGGATAATGTACTGTAGTTAATAAATGAAACTTAATGAAGGAAAATAACAGTTATACTACATACTCTAAACTTGTACCACACACACACACACACACACACAAACACACACGCGTGCGCACACACACACACACGCACACACACTCATGCATGCACATACACACGCACACACGCACACACTTACATGGTACTCCTTGTGTAGACCCTTCAACCTGTGCACTACATGTTTTAGTGATGTCATGTCTTCCTGCAGCTCTTGGTGCTCTGTGCGCAATGCTTTGCAGATCATCTCATACTCTGCAAATTCTGCAGAGAAAGGCCTCACAGTGAAGGATTGCTGATGTGGGTGTAATCAGAGATTGATTGAGGGGTCTTACCCGGAGCACCTGAAGAGGACTCATAGTCTGGCTCCAGCACCTCCACTGCCCCCAAAGGATGGACCCAGCGACTTGTATACTTCTCCTGTGTTTCATCTGCCTCTCTAAGATTTACAAGTGGGGTAAGGAGGGGAGGGTATTGTATTGGAAGGAGTCATGGTGTACTGTGTTACTGTTTGCATGTGTGCATGCACTGTGACTTGTCCTCCCACACAAACACCTACACACCCATACCCACACCCACACCCACACCCACACACCCACACTTCCCTCACCTCAAAGCAGAGCTCGAGTCCCTTCCTTCCTTCTTAGCTGCACAGACCAGTCTACTGGCAAATAGCAGCAGGTACCTGCTCTTCCGGACAACCACGTCATCCCGGAAGCTCTACACACAACATCAAAGCACCACAATCAAACTAATCTCTGTGTCCTCACCATATAACACGCACACGCACACACACACACACACACACACACACACACACACACACACATGCATGCACACGCACACACACACTCACCACACCCAACACTTCCTGCTGCTTTAAAAGCTTTCCCTTATAGTCACTGAGTCTCTACAGAAGGAGCAAGAAAGCAAGAAACAACAGAGTAAGAGTTTACACACGTCACACAACCTGCACTCCTTACTAATGTCTCCCCTCGCTATCATTGCCAATTTTCCTCATTCTCGCATCATCCATCCTTCACTCTAACCTAGCTCTCTCCCTCATCCCTCTCTCACAGCTCACCCTTCACTCTCACAGCATACCCCCCACCCACACAGCTCACCCCTCACCCTCACAGCTCATCCCTCACCCACACAGCATACCCCCTACCCACACAGCTCACCCCTCACAGCATACCCCTCACCCTCACAGCATACCCCTCACCCTCACAGCATACCCCTCACCCTCACAGCATACCCCTCACCCTCACAGCATACCCCTCACTCTCACAGCATACCCCTCACCCTCACAGCATACCCCTCACCCTCACAGCATACCCCTCACTCTTACATTGCATTCCTCACATAAAGTTGTTCCCACCTTCATCCTCACAGGCATCCACTCACCTTCACACCTCATCCACACACGTAGCCCAACTCAGTATCATGCACAAATTCAACCCTCCCATCACACCCCCATCACACCCTCCCATCACACCCTACCATTGCACCCCCATCACTCACATAGGGCAGTCCCCTCAGGCGGAGGTAGTGAAGCAGGCTCTCGTGGTCCTTCTCAGCCTTGGCCTCATCCAAGTGCTCTGCAATGCTCTCAAAGTGGGACAAAGCCATCTGCAAGCTAAGGTTGTCAGGATGTCTCTCGGGAGTGTATTTGAGGAAGTCCTGCATGCACACACAGGAAGGAGTATGGAGACAACTGGCTTCAGCTGCAATACATCGCTCTGCCCCACACACTCCAACAAAGGCATGCTTACACCCATATTAGGCACAGAGAATAGCACTAGTTGGTGATAGGCACATTAGTACATTGAATAAGGAAATGCTCTTGACAGTTTAGGAAAATGTTTGGTTTGAGTTCGAGAAGGAACTCTCCTTTTGGATGTAATGTAAACAATGCGCATTCTTTGCAGCTGTTAAAACACTTCACAGCTATTAATAAAGCAGCTCGCAGCTGTTAAAGCACCTTGCAGCTGTTAAAGCACTTTGCAGCTGTTAAAGCACCTCGCAGCTGTTAAAGCACCTCACAGCTGTTAAAGCACCTCGCCGCTGTTAAGGCACCTCTCAGCTGTTAAAGCACCTCACAGCTGTTTATCGTTCACATGCTCACTTCACAACAGTCAAGGGCCCCACGCTCACCTGCAAGAATAGTAGGTATTGCGGGAACCGCTGCACTGGTTTCAGGAGCAGTGCTTGCAGGGAGAGGCGAGAGAAGTCAGATTTGAGCTGCTGTTTGAGGAAATTGACAAACTTGAGTTTCTTTTGCACTCCTTTCGACAACACCTCCATGGCTGCAGGGAAGTTGACGATGTACTGACGGTAGTTGTGGATGGCCGGCTTGCGATAGAACTGGAGAGGGAGTACGGGATTGAGGAGGGGGGGGGGGGGGTTGTGTTGTATTAGTGTGCACATTGTGTGTGTGCGTGTGTGTGTGTACAACATGAGTGAATGATTAGGTGCATGTTTCCTAATCTTGAGTACAGGTGTATGCAGTAATATCGTTACAGTCCTAAGGTGTTGGGTGAGGAGGCTTACTGAGGAGATGAAGATTGTTCCAATGGTGGAGTCTTTGTCCCACTCCAGTGCCTGCTGTGTGAGAGCAAGATAAAATAGCTTGTGCTCCTCCAGAATGTCCTCAACGGGTCCAAACAGAGTGGCAATGCTGCGCTGGTCCAAGATGGGACTGGCCCCTTCAGCAGCCTCCTTCAAGGGCAACATATAGTTCTGAAGTACAGAGGAAAGGGTGGAGAGGATGAGAGAAGAACAGAAGAGGGATGGGGAGGAGGGAGGGATAGGGAGGGGAGGAGTAGGAGGGAGGAGGGATGGGAGGGGAGGAGAGAGGAGAGAACATTTCATACAAGTAGCATCCAGCAATATGAATGATAAAGACTGCTCGCACGGCACAGGTTGGGCAAGAAGATCACTCTTATCCTTCCCAGCATGTGAGCACACAGTGGGCTAGACCACTCACAACAGGGAGGAGAGTTGCGTTTCAGTCATCAGGCATGCACAGTTTGTTTACAAGCAGGAGACAGTCTCATGCACCCATCTTCAAAATAATACTTTGCAATTAGTCGTGGCCCTTATCTTAGTTTGAACTCCCTGGACAGTTTTGATCATGTTGTACATATTAAAACAGAAATGACAGGTTTGAGATGTGAATCTGTTTCTTTGTGCTGTACAAAGAAACCACAATCCATTCGCACAGTACAATAGTCCCTGCTGATGTGAATTACATTATACGAGTATGAATTCACGGCTAAACCTCACTCTTCTGGCCACCTTTGGGACAGTTTGGGGCAAGGCCAAGAGATGTGTATTTCAGAGGTAGTTTTGTACAAATCTCTATGTAGCTGGGACAGTAGGCACTGTCCTCATTAGAGAGGTGTCCTTATTTCAGAGGTAGTTTTGTACACATCTCTATGTAGCTGGGACAATAGGCACTGCCCTCATTAGAGAGGTGCCTTATTTCAGAGGTACGTAGTTTTATACACATCTCTATGTAGCTGGGACAGTAGGCACTGCCCTTATCAGAGAGGTAACTTGAGCTATTCCTACCACGTACAGCTGTAGCTACATTGGCCGCTGTTTCTCAATGGCCACATCCCTGCGCTGTCCTCACTCAGACTGACAACACATGATCAACACAACTGCCCCCTCTATTATAACATTGATTCAGTTTCACCTTTCATGTCTCAGGTTGTGTATGCGCATGTGTGTATGAGTGTGGATTGGGCCCTCACATTGACGACAGTAGTCAGTGAAATGAGGAAAGCACTCTCGCTCATCATCACACTCTCCAACACGTGCCATCTCTTCCTCTATACGTAGAACAGAAGCAGCACAATGTCATGTCATGTCATTGTGACAAGATGTCACTGTCACAATGTCACTGGCTAACACATAATTAAACACGTGTTCTCACGCTAACACAACAGGAAGCACCAGGCTAGTCTAGCAAGGTAGACCCTTCCCTTGCACTAAATTTTGTAGGCTTGACCCTTCTTAAGAGCCCTGCTGTTTTTGGATGTGGTACTGATTAATCTTCTCAAAAAGGATAATCAATTTAATCAAACATTTCCATTTTGGAACACCATAATTAAATAAGTTCCATAACTGGTTAATGTGTACACCATAAATATTAGGACACATAACATACAAGTCCAATCGGGTCCGTTTTAGAGAGAAGAGGAATTGGTAAAATTTGATGTCACAGCTAGGCCATAAGCACAACGGCACTATTGGTCTGGTGTAGGCAGCTTCTTTCCCACTGTTTCCAGTTATTGCACAACAGCAGAAATGGAGGGTATGGCTGGCACATGAGACTAGGATCTGGGCTATTGGAGACTACAGCACTGTTAAAGGGAAGAAAGGGTGTCTGAGAACCATACACCATGTTACCACAGCACCGTGTGTAGTTGTGTTGTTGGCCCCTCCCACTGGTGCGACTGGGTTGAGCCAGCCAGTATGGAGGGTGTTAGTACAATACAAAGTGTGTCTGGTCGGTGTCTGGGCCTACCTCATTCTCTGTGGCATCAGTATGCAGCGGTGGGAGCATTGGAGGCCGGTAGATGGGATTCGGGGACAAGGGACGATTGGCATCTGATGAACTCTCTGAGGATGCAGAAGCCATCAGCTGGCTAAGGCCTACATGCAGTGACAAATTAATGGGATAGTGGGTTGTACCATAAAGGAGCTGAGATATACATTTCATGCTGGAAGTGAATTTGAATGAGAAATATCACACGGCATCAAAGGGGGAGAAATTCCAGGATGTTTCCGCTCTGGAGAGCCTGTTTACAGTGTATTGCTCATTTACTTACTGCCTCCATCTACCCCCCAACACAGCTACGAGTCATCTGCCAAGTCTACCAAGTCACGATTACACTTGTACGTATTCATGCATTTGCATGCACACACATCTCCCCCACTACAGACACCCCCCCTCACATACCACTGGAACGGACGTTGTACACTGGATGAAGCTCTGACCGAACTAGACTGTCTGCGAAGTCCCTGAGCGACTCTTCCAGTTCATCCCTGTCTCTCGCCTTCAGCAGGATATTGGAGCTAGGGTCGAAGGGATTGTCGCCACAACTGACAGGAGCAAAGCCGTCCTGTCCAAACATCGCCGGCTGATACGGGACAACAGCAAAGTCCGGAGACAGGTCGTCAAAGAACGACGCGCTCCGACAAATGTCTTCCGACAGCGCCATGGACACTATTCTTTGCCGAGGACTGACAGGAATTGCTGCATCTGGGTCGTCCCCGCTGAGAACGGTGGCTACCGTAAAATCCTGTCTAATTACCTTCGGTCCCGTCACTGCTGTGTCTGCTTCGCTATCGCTGTCCGTTTCGATCCCCAAGTCGATCTGTCCACAGCTAACGAAGTCTTCCCGTCTTTTCAGTTTCGCCGCTCCTTTTACGTCGGCAGAAGCCAGTCCAGAGTCGTCTACCTCCCCCGCACCCTCTGGATTGCTGGCAGCAGGGTAGATTGTGGGTCCGGATTGGTCTACAGCAGGAATCAGGTCGTCTATTTCAAAGTAGATAGCAGCGCTCTTCTTCATGGCAGTTTGTTCAGGAGGCGGGGACTGAACATCTGTAATTCGCATGTAAGTCGGATCGTCAAAATCCACTTCCGCATCTTGTACCAGGTCTGCCATATTGGTGCTTCGCCCAAAACCCGCCCACAATACAGACGAGCATGAGATGCAACTGACGCCAATTAAACGCAAACGTAAAATGATGCTCATCATCCTTCATCGATCGTTCAGCCCTTCATCTTTGTCAGCATCATCGCTGCTCTCTTCCTGCCCATTCACCACAACAAGAGGCTCCACTTCTTCCTCTTCATCAAGCCCTTTCCCCTTTCCATCTGATGATGGCAGCAGTGCAGGGACACTGACAGACTGCTGCCAAGCAGGTATCCTCCCCTTGCCCAGGGGGGTTGGAGGCTGGGGGAATTGATGCCTGCAGGCACAAATAATATAAATGAATGTATACAATGTATACAATAATATATAATACATAGGCTAGCTCTACAGTAAAAACTACAATGAGGGTTTATGGACATGCCACCAATCAGATTACTATACATGTACAATACAGATCCCATTCCACCAATCGAATTGCATTGTTAAAAAGAAGCTGAGAGCTCAAATATATGATTGGACTGTCAACACATGTATTTCATCCATTGCAAATCCCATATATTAGCTTACATATTAGCTTCGTAGCCAGGCCCTTTCGGCTAAATCCGAAGACAGCCTAGATATGAGGCTAATCTTAGCTAAGCCTGAGACATAGCAAGGGTATCAATTGTCCTGATTTAGGCAAGACATGTCCCACCTTGCCTGTGGATACAGCAGGCAGCACACTATGCAGAAGCACACTCACCTGCCCAAGATTAGTCCTTTGACGGCAGACAACTCAGTCTTGACTTCTTCCAGAGCTGATTCATTTCTCTTGTCACTCTGTGAGGAGAGGAAAGAGCTCCAATATTAAATGCTTCCTACAGGACTGCTAAGCCAGTATGACAAGTATGACTGCCATGCAACTTGTGCTACTTGTCATGTGACTGTCATGTGACATACTGCTGTGTACACCTACAAGGGAGAGTTCCCCAAGCAGTCTTCTTTGCTCAGAGGCCACCTCCTGTGGGGCAAGAACGCAAACACACGACATTACGGGATGGTCTGAGGACCTTTCCTCATTTGTCATGTGACAAAGGGTTACACACCTTTCGATCACTGTACAAATGTCACTGTATACACAAATGGACTACATCATAACAACAACAGCATCAACACCCATTCTGTAAAAACATACCCCCCCCCCCCCCCACACACACCACACTACATACACACACCACACTCATTACGCTCACCATACAAAACAGACACAACACACCAAACATTATACCATTGCAGTGCACAACACATTGAGCACTACTCTTCAGTTGCTAACCTGCAGAGCTTTGGTAGCTTCCCCAAGCCTATCCACTGGAGAGGAGGAGAGGACCGAGCAAGTTTAGAAGTGTTCAGATGCACCTTTGGCTAACACAGGATAATACTACTTGGCAGTAAGCTCACTCTCTCTCTCACACACACACACACACACACACACACACCACACATACACACACACACACACACACACACACACCACACACATACACACACACACACACACACACACACACACACACACCAGAGGTGGAAATAAGGTTTTGTGGTTGTGCAGTCATACGTCCAAGCACTCCTGATTTTGTTCAGTCATTTACATTTTGTCGGGTCGATTGAAATTGTGTCTCCTAGGAAGAATTGCCTTCTTTACAACTTTGTTATGTACTGTTGATGCAAGGCAAATGGACTACAAATTGGAACAGTTCTAATCTCCTAGGATGCACAGTAGTGTCACTACTGGAAATGATAATACTGTTCAAGGAAACAAGGCAAACTTCCTGGGCACTGGTTCCAAAATTGTGGTCCACAAACATGCCACTCCCACTTGAGTGAAAGCTGTTGTGTAAAACAACGTTATATGAGCTGGCTGTGGCAGAGTGCAGTGTGGGTGCAGCCTGCACAATGTCAGCCACCGTGACAGGATGTGACGTCACACCCTGCACGTAGTGCTATGCAAACATCACAATAAGATGGCCACCGAGCGAAGACAGCATTTCTGGATTAAGTGCTAGTTTACTAGTCTGTACTTCACAAAATTGTCCTTAGTACCCTTCATCCAATAACCAGTGAACATGGAAGTCTTTTGGAGAATATTGGTCAAGGTTTAGGCTGAAAAATCTGATCGGTCGCTTTACCGACCACTTGAAATAATGCACAGTCATTCAACTAAAATGCTCGGAATTGACCGATGACTGACTGTTATTTCGACCACAGCACACACACACACAGGTGGTCTCAACGTGAGGTCATACCTGTCTGGGTCAGCTCCTCCCTTGTCTGCTGAATGGCAGTGTGGACCGTCTGCATTCTCTGCTCAAACTGTTCTTCACGGCCCCAAAACCATGGAAGGATGTACTTCTACAAGACACAGAGGGAAACGTACATGCTGAAGAGTGGCACACTTTGCTCAATGGTGACAAACTACACACTTCACACATGTCAAGCAATGTACATACGCCCCTATATTTAAGTACACATGCACACATACATGTATACACACACACACACACACACACACACACACACACACACACACACACACACACACACACACACATGCACACACACACGCACACACCACACACGTGCGTGCGCGCACACACACACACCACACACACACGCACACACACACAGTACACTCACTTTCACCAACATCACAATCACATATGAGACACCGGCCACAATTACTGTGATGAAAGCATATTCCTTCCATGATCGCTTCCGTTCCACCGACCGTTGCAATATAGGGGGCGGGGTCAAGCCATGAGGGGGCGGAGCTTGGACTACCTCCATACCAAAACTAGGGTTTACCTCTTTCACCTTAACAATGGCTAGGTCCACTTCAGCATTCGAAAGACCTACACAGTAAACAAGAAATAGACAACAATATGATCAATAAATAGTTGATACTGCTATTAACACTGTTTCATATACTAGACACTGTATGACATAATAATTCATCTATTATAAGCATAATTATTGCATCTGCATCAGTACAACACTGACAGGTCTGGGAATCTTACTTCAACTGGGGAAGCCTGAACCCATCGAGCTACTATCCATGTACCCAAAAAAAAGTCATGCCCAAAACGTCTCTGTAAAATGCTTAGTTAAATGCAACTCATACACACACACACACACACACACACACACACACACACACACACACACACGCACACACACACCACACACACACACACACACACACACACACACACACACACACACACACACACACACACACACACACACACACACACAACACACACACACATATACACGAGTTATTGTACATAACTACAGCTATTGGAACACTAATACTGCAGCGAATGAAGCCACGCAATTCACATGCTATCAAAACCTTTTCTCCTCAGGAACTCCTTTCTACTGTTGAGGCTTGCACCTTGCAACTTGGGGTTGTTGAGAAATCGAACAGCAGTCTCCACCTGAGGGGGGCATAGGTGAAAAACCGTGAATTAGTGCTTCCGAGTAAAACGTGCTCGAAACTTGTCTTTCCTATGATTCGATTTCAATTAATTACTGTTCCAAGGATAGCCTTGCCATCAACTACTCCTCCAGTCTACCCAGTGCGAAAACTGTTTTACTGCTTACCAGTTCATTCCTGACAGGAGTCGGCTTGGCGCTATCCCGGTGGTCGACTTTGGCCGATTCGGCATTGGCCGCCATTTTGTTCCACACTAATTTCCTCGCAAAAACAGCGTGCAATCCATCACAACTGTGCTAGTAATCAACAATACATGACTAGTACACTCTATGGTGCGATGGACATGTGAAGCTGTACGCGTGCCTTAGCTACGTACTATGTATGTTTGTGCATGCAAGGCTGTACACGGACACTGATGCAGGACAGTGCAGTGGTCAAATGTCCCTATGTCTGTGTGTGAGTGGTGATAGCGTCTGGCTGTCTGCTGTAGTGGTATCTCTTGCTGAGGCCAGGGGACCTGTTCTAGCTTCTTGAGTGGCTCCTTCTTGGACAGTTGCTGTGATGCCTGAGGTGCTGCGAAGCTAGCTAGCAGCTATGACTGCTGTACGTAGCTGTACAAGTCAAAGTGTTGAATGTTGCCTTTCGGAAGAGTCATTCAAATGGGACTGTATACGTATGGGCTTGTATCTGAATGGGGAGAAAAGGAGAAACAGTGTTAGTTGAGAATGCAAGATGCTGTGCGATGCATTCTGCAGTCGACTGTCTGTCACATCTTATTCCTCCATGAGTTCACTGCATTACCACTATGGGGTTTACACGTACACATAACCATTGGTTGTACTCATATCACCATCCTATCCAGCCTCAATCCATCAGCTTCTCAACCTCTCCTTCTCCTCTCACCCATCCCTGCTCACACCACCCTACCTCACCCCTCACCTCTCCTCCACAGGTGAGATACTAGCTGCTCCCATGCAGTGTCACTGCTACTCCTATCAGATCTATCCCCGCCCCCATTGCCTGCCCCTCCCACTGGCGGCACTGCTGTTGTCGCACCAACACTCTTCCCAACGACCTGACTGGACAAGACCAGTGGGGAGGGAACTTGCGAGCCGGAACGAGATTGGGGGGGGGGGGGGGGGGGGGGGAGGGATAAACATTTGTGCCAGCTCCAAGCACTATTGGCCAGCTAGCTACCTTGCATCATAATCATGGACAAACAAGTAAGTGAGCCTCCTTGTTATTATAATATTCATGTATTGTATGGTGCAGTTATTTGTATAATAGAGTGCAGTAGTAGTCTACATAATACAATCTCTGAAAGTGAAACCTGTGGTTGGGGGTCTGGTGGGGGTGGGGGAATGGGTGTGTGGGGAGCACTAGCACGTCAGCAGTAGCAGGCATGTAAACAGGATGCCAAGATAAACAAATGTCGACCAATGAAATGCAAGAGATATGAGTAAACGTTATAAAAATAACAGTTAGGGAAAATAGAAGGGGCTCCCCAGACCTACAGTAGCTCTATATATAGGGATTCTCTTCGATTCAAGGCCATTACCCTTACATGCATCGAATGGCAGCTAATGCAGTAAATTATTGCCATGGCAGCTGGATTTGATGGCACAGGTATTAGTCTTGTAGAAGACACTGATGGTACGGAGTTGGAGCGAAGTGTCCGTGAACGTGGTATTAGTGTGTCTGGGCTCGACCCCGAAGACCTTCAGCTACCTCAGGGAAACGGCAGGTTGCAGGAGCTGATAGAGTCTCTTCCCCAGAGTAGTCCTGCTCGACTCTTCCTGGTCAACTTGTGCACCCTCATAACGCACATTAGGCAGACACTAGCAGTTGGTGATAGCCACCTGGACTTTGCAACTGACACACACCTGGTGGGGGTGGAAGAAATCCTGGCAGTTGTCGTCCAGACTTACAACAGACACCCAGAAGACGTTGAACTGAACACAGAAAATGCCTTGCGGGCTATAGGACAGATTCAGAGGTCTATGAACACTCTTCAGACGTACGTAAGAGCAGCACATGACATGATTGGCACTCATAAACATCCAATATAGTTGAACCTGTCTATGACAGCACTGCTTAGTTGCTGCTTAGTTGCTGCTTAGTTGGCCTCATAGTGGATACTTCACACCTACAATTAGCATAGTTGTAGGTGTTAATTACCTGACCTGGTTGGAGCACTGTATATACTGTGCATGCTTCCCCTTGCCGAGAGGGGTCACATGACCCTCACTATTGTAATAATTATCATGAAGTAGCTTGCACACAATCTTCAGGCGACTGTTTTACGATGTGTGTACTGTACTACCATGTATTCTCCATACAGGACACACCCAAACACGTACCAAGATCTGCTGGAATTCATTAATAACGCTCCGGAACTTAAAGACCGCGACAAGGATCAGATAAAGAGGCTACTGAAACAGCTATTCATTGGGAAAAACCCAAAGACAGCACTTGTTAGTCTCATGGATTTCACACAGGTTGCTACAACCGACAGCACTTCACCATGTGAAGAAAGCAAAAAAGATGATCGAAAGAGCTATGCCATACTCGCTGCAGTCCTTGGTGGCATGGGAATAGCTGCCATTGGAGTTGGCGTAGCAATTGCTTGCACCGGTGTGGGTGGCCCTGTTGGAGGTGGGGCTAGCATCGCAGGGGCTGTTTTGCTCCTTGCGGCTGGTGCAATTACTGTCGGAGCCGGGGGTGTTGCGTCCACCAAGTTAGTCAAGAGAACAAATGAAGATGTTGCAACTGACGAAAACGAAGAAGGGGAAGAGCTAAAGAAAACCAACGAGACACTACATCACGAGGATCCACTGGTTAGACCGGAGAATCAGCTTCAAGCACAGGATCAGCAGGACAAACCCCAAGACGGTGACAAAAAAGCCTCTGTAAGCACTTCTACATCGGCTTCCTGCACTAGCTACAACCAACTCAACTTGCCTGCACTTTACAAACAGTAAACTGAACACGTATTTATGCACCTACTACATTGCATGCACACAGACACAATAATTAATTATGCTAGTATTGATTGAACACATGCAGACAATGTGATTACCAACCACAAGTATCACTTATGTATATACATATGAGTATGAATGTACCCCTAGCTATCCTTACATCATATTGCTTATACACGTGTACATAATATCCTTTAACACATTGTATCACTTATAATACACGTATAATTATACGAGTGTGAATGTTACCTTACCTTTATCCTTACAACAATCATAATATTATGTGTTACATGAATCTGTAATTATTGGCACTGATGGTATGTTAATTGTGTACAGTGAGAACTCAAACTAAGTATGCCATTTGGGCATTTTAATAGTACCATTAGGTACTTTGCGTTGCAGGGGATGCCGTATTCCCCGGTGAAGTTCACTGGGGCACCAGATGACCAATGTTTGCGGGGATGCCGTATTCCCCGGTGAAGTTCATTGGGGCAACAGTTGCCCAATGTTCAAATCCTTAAAGTAGTGTACCATATCTGTAGTGAAATGTACCATTAAGTGGTTACTCTCTTACAAACTGTTCCCATAATGGTATGTTGTGTACTGCATGGTTGGAGTGAACATCACACCGCAAAAGGGTGTGCTCACTGCGGCAACCAATTCACACCAAGTTTGGGTGTGATTACCACTCCCTATTTTTAACAGTGAGAGGAAAGAGTTCCACACTTCCTTAATGCAACTGACAAACACACACACACCCAGGAGTATAAATACATAGCTATAGCTATATACAGTATATGGAAATGCAAGCTAGGGCATTGCATAATGTCTATTCAAAACACTCTTTCCTCAGAACTCCTTTACTGCTACCGAGGCTGCATGCACCTTGCAACTTAGGGTTGCTGAACGATTGCAATCAAACAGCAGTGTCCACCCACCTGAGTGGGGGAAAGCCGACAATTAGTGCAACTCAAATGTGTTGACAACATGTAACAGTATTATGTAGCTAGCTATAATTTGATTTCCTTGAATAGCTGTAACTGCTCTACATGGTTGCATGGCCTGGCTGTCAGCAACAGTCCACCCTGCAGTCTATAGGCACCCATGCAGGGTGAGAACTCTTATACATTCACTGCTTACCAGTTTATTTCTGGCAGGATGTTGCTTTGCACTGTCCTGGATATCAATCGACTTTTGCTGATCCAGGATTGTTTGTAATTTTGTTTCACAATACTTTCCGCACATTTATATTAGCCAGATGGAAGAACAGCTCGTTATCATGGAGTAGTGGCAAGGGGACAATGCAAGCATGCAGGATCCACAGCATCACAGTCAAACGAGACCACTCCAGATCAAAGGACAGTGCTCACAATTTCCAAACAGAACACAACATGACTTTACAGTACATGACAGTAGATATGTGAAGCTGTACAGGGTCACTGATGCAGGTACGTGGTGTGGGGTCAAATGTCCCTGTGTCTGTGTGAGTGGTGGTAGCGTCTGCTGTGGTGGTGTCTCTTGCTGCGGTCAGGGGACCTGCTCCGACTTCTTGAGCGGCTCCTTCTTGGACGGTCTCTGTGATGCCTGCGGTGCCGTGAAGGCTGTTCCCTGTGGGAGTAGCTACGACCGTTGTAGCTGCGCGAGTCAAAGTGTTGAACGGTTTCCCTAGGAGGAGTTATTCGAATGGGACTGTACACGGGCTTGTATCTGAATGGGAGGTGAGGAGAAGAATTGTTAGTTGAGAATGGCAGGATGATGCATTCTGCACTCAGTACTGCACTACACATGCACAGAACATTTCACTCACAGGAAATCCCCCCACCTTTCCTCTTCAGCCTCAACTAACCTCTCACGCTGTTTTAACTGCTTTCTCATCCAGCTTCCCCACACCACCCTCTCTCACCCTCCCACATCTCCTCTCTCCCAGTCTCAGCCTCTCCCTCCCTTCTCCTCTCTCCCATTCCTGCTCACACCACCCAACTTCACCCCCTCACCTCTCCTCAACAGATGAGATACTGCTCCCAGTGTCACTGCTACTCCTGTCAGATCTATCCCCGCCCCCATTGCCTGCCCCTCCCACTGGCGGCACTGCTGTTGTCGCACCAACACTCTTCCCAACGACCTGACTGGACAGGACCAGTGGGGAGGGAACTTGTGAGCCGGAACGAGAGGGAGGGCCCAAGAGAGGTTTGCGGCTGCAACAGAAGGCAACAAACAGAAATTAGTACACAGGTACTTAACTTGACATTGACCAAACAATGCCACAATAACACACGCACGCATGCACGCACCCACACTCAGTGGGATACTTACGAGGCATCATCTTCATTTCCAGATGCAGTTTCTTCACCGTCCCTATCCTTGAGTTCTGTAGGAAGCTTTGGTGACACTGCAGTAGTAACATGGAGTGGGCGAGAGTGACAGTGAGTGTGAAAGTGCGCAACTCAAAGGGAAGTGACAGCAAGTGACAGAAAGAGAACAGATCACATGTACTGGGACAACATCCAATCCACCCATCACCCACACACACACAGTTGGAACAGAGGACATGACTTGCACTCACCATCAGTTGAAGCTGGCAAAGATGATGAGCGAACCACTTCTTTGGTTGTGTCCCCAGTCCCTTTCTGCTCCTCTGTTCTGGCCTCTTTGATGCGAGCAACCTCTTTCTCTACCTCTTCCAGAGTCTTCTTCGGCCTCGCTGCCATCTCCAGAACACTCAAGGCAATGTCTTCCAACTCCTCAAACGACACATCAAACACTAGCCACCATCCAGGACTCTCAGGGAGGGAAATCTGCACACAAACCATGCAATATGGCACTGATCCATTACTATAACCACCATACAGCCCCTGAGCAGCCAAAAAAGTACTCCTACATCGTAAAGTGCCGTAACCATGGTGTCCAGTTCAAAAGTAACACATTTAAATATACAATAACATGAACTGTCCTTTTACCTTCAACTGCCTCGCTGCCAGGAAGATGCACGCACAAGCAATTGTCTCCGGTGGGTAGCATACAAATATGTTTGTTCTTAAACTGTCATTCATGTGGTTCCAAGCCTTCTGGATTAAGGCAGCATCATTACGGCCCAGGAGATTCAAATAGCTAATGATTACCTGTAGAAAAACAGGAAATAATGGCATTAAAAAGTCAATAAAACACATCTAATGCACACACACATGCATGCAGCAATCGTGAGTTCTGATTGGTGCATGGATGGAGTCACATGATCAGCAGAGATGAATCTGACCCAAGCAACATCAGAGCCCAGAGTGCTGCTGTGTGCATTGCGCAATTTGGACAAAAGTTGTGAAATCACCACTGCCCCACTTACTTTGTGTGGATGCTGTACATGGACACAGAATCCAAGCTCCTGAATGGAAAGAAAGTGCACACTCATACATAGCACGTGTTCGTGTTCCACTAAACACCAGTTTACTGGTCTCCTCACACCCACCTTCAGCAGAAAACGCTCATACTTGATGATGGTGTTCTTGATGTTGAAGTACGTGTTACCCGCAAACTCCATAGGTACAACGGGCCTACAATGACGGAGGAAAGACACATACACACACACATACACACACAGTTCCATTGTATCACTCTAGATAGATCTACGCATCTAGCCAGTCCTCTTCATCCATCCAACCATCCATCACGCTAACAGTCGTGTCAATATGAGGTGATCGTTTGTACCACACAGCTTGATATCTCTGCCTTGTGTCACTGCCTTCTGATGTTAGTCCTCAAATTTGCACTTTCTTGAACGCACAAATACGCACAGTGTGGCACACACATACAAATTCCAGTCCTTCCAAAAAGTCTCTAATGACAGGAGCTTGAAGTGTCATGCACAGATCCAGCCCCGAGCAAATGTACATCCAAAGAACTGTGTTTCAAGGAAGCTGATACTATACCGAGGCACACCGACGCACTCCAATGTCTTGTTGCTTGGAAAATGATGACTTGCCGACTTGGAGACTTCAGAACACAAAAATGTTGTCTTCACAAAGGAAGAAAAGGTATAGTACACAACATACAAAGAAAGTCTACCCCTTCAATAATCAAATAAACCATGCTGTGAAGGTCTGCATAGAAATGGTGGAGAAGTGCAGCGTTTTGTCTTGATACAAAGATGATACATACATACGTACACAAACACTGCATATGACAACTGTTTGGCTTTACAAGTATGCATTTGCAACTCTGTCAAAGAAAGTGTCATGGCGCTATCTTCAGCAATGGCCGGTGGTAAAGCGTCAATGACACCACATCCACATCAGACGTTTTGTGCTGACATTTGAACACACTTCTTACCAGTCTGTCCAGCAGTTCCCCACTGCAGGGGGGGGGTACGTCTTTCGTCCTTGCTGCCGAGTAATCTGCCCTGCCAAAGGCTCTCGGCCTACAACAATACATTGTGACAGGTCTCAATACATTGCTCTCCCCCAAGCACATGGAAGCATCATTACATGGTATGCATACATACCAGGACTCTGTCCACTGTTCAGTGGCGATGATGTCATGTGTGTCTAAATTTGGTAACAACTTACCAAATATGGAAGAAGTTGCTGGCGTCACAACACCGCTGATAAAGTGGAGTTCAGCAGTGACAGTGACTGTAGCATGAATGTGGATGGATGAAGAGAGACTCCTGTAAGCAATGCACCCCACACATACAATACATCACTCACACACTCAACGTGTACTACTGTCAGCCAAAACACTAGGCAGCCTGCTGGGAAGACAGAACGAGCAAATGCAAGGAGCACGGCAGCCTTCATCCGTTACCGTGAAAAAACAAGTTTCTTGTCAGCAAAAACACATGTCGTTAACCACAAAACACAAGATTTCTCAGCGTGCTAATAGAATTTCATTTGAAGCTGTAACAATCACTGGAGAAGAAAGATGCCAGCCGTGTACATAACTTCACGACTCATTCAACAAAAGTTTAAGCATCTCAATTATGCAACACGAAATTTCAACAGACTAGTTAAATCACTAGTTTAACTTCATTGATAGACTCAAGTTGAAAGTACCAACGAATTGTACGAAGCAGCTACGAGCAAACAGGTCTCACTTTGACCAGTTGAGTCAGCTTCTCCATGTACCGATGCACAACAAACAAATTATTGAGTTTATATGAAATCTCTAAACCTTGTTCATTCAACAAGCCATCGCCACCCTCACTCCTTCCACCCCATACACAAAAACACGTACACCCTAACAGTTGCACATCTCTCCCCTTCTCTCAACAGCGAGGGAGAGAGGACACAAGATGTGCAGCTGCTAGACGTCACATTGGACTGTGCTCAGCCCTACCTTGCCATCCGCTTCTGCTTCAGGTGATGAAACACATTGATGACATCACGCAGACGCCTTGGAGCCTCCTCCACTTTGGCTGCTGTGAATATGCACGCTGCTGCTAAGTGCTGAGGCGAGAGAACACACAACATGATCTGCTGACACAGTATCCACACACACAACACACACGTAGAGCTGTCTCATTAAAGCGACAAATGGCATGTGTTAAGGACACTTTAATTACAAGTGTGTGTGTACACATACATACATATACATTTGTAATGTATACGGTTACCCACTGGGTTGGGCAGAGGTTCATAGCCACAATAGAGAAGTAAACTTCATACTTCACAAGAAATTTGGTATATAGCAGTAGGGACAATTGAAATTAAAAGAAGCTTTGACTGTGAAGTTTTTTTTTGTTACTTACACAAATCACACGTGCTGTGTGCACACACCTGCATACTGTACTTGAGGAAGGACTTGGCATAGTAGAATCTGTGAAACAGGACTTGTGCCGTAGCCATTGCCATCTATGTACACGGGAGATGAAACACATTGTGAGCGATTGTACCTCATGTCGGAGGGACAGGGTCATTACTTCAGCATGAGCTACAGTGTACTTCGAAACAAGGTACATACATTACACCTGACAAGCACATACACACACACACACACACACACGCGTACACCCACGCACGTACGCGCTCGCCCGCACGACCCCCCCCCCACACACATAGTAGTACTGAACTGTCTTGGGTGTAAGAAACTAAAGAATGGATAGTGCAGTAGAATGGCCTTCCGTCCCCTCGAAACAGTGGAGTTCAATGAAATTCGCTACCTTCCTTACCTGTGGCAGTTTCAGGAGCAGGCCGGCTGACTGAATATACTCACATCCTACAACTCTCAGATCCATTTCAAGTGACTCGGAAATTCCGTCTCTCCTCGACGGAGTGTTCTCCAAAGCTTCATCTGGAATGATACTGTTCTCAAGACTGATGACAACTCTATTAAACTCTTTTGGCGGTTCCATAGCGAAGTGGGATAGAATGTCCACAATAATTACGAATAAATAATGTTCTAAGAATGATTGGTAGAGAGTTCTCTTCAACTACTTCGCAAATTCCTCTCAATAGCAGGCGGCGGGCACAGGTGAAATCCGGTTACCACTTCACCGCCATTTGCAACGTGCGGTACACACGCTTGCATTAGATCATGACTATGAATCTAATTTTAAGGCAATGAATGTACTTTAAAGAGATATTTTTAGTAACTTAGGTCACTGCAACCCTCGGTTACGCGGCTTTTGTGTTGCATGCAGAAAATGGCGTCTTCTCCATTTCGAGGTACTCCGAGAGGGAATGGACAGCGGGAGCTAGAGGAAGGCACACGAAAGTCGATAACGACTTCCAAGATGTCTTACGCTACCGGATATCTCCTGAGAATGGGAAGAGACGCTGCACTCGGCTCCCCAATGCGAGCACCCGGCTCTCACAGCCTAGGTCTGGCGACTAGACGGAGTTCACCTGGATTCGACAGGACGGCCAGTCCAATAAGGCTCAAATTTGGGCGACGATCTCCTACGTCACCTCTACAGGAAGTTCGGTACGTGAAATAATAATGGTGATGTAGTAAAAGCTTTCAATCGCATTCGTAAATTTTGAGTTCGGATTCAAATTTATATTATACTAGTTGTATTGATTCTTTTGAGTGTTGCTGTTCGCTGTTTGCATTTATCCTCCTCAGCTGGGGCAATGGTTGGGAGGACCACAGTGAGAACAATCGATATGACACTGCATCAGTGGTGGCTGCTTTGGCTAAATCAAGGTGAGGCAGTGAGTGCATGCTCGAAGCTTGTCATCTGTTCCTTGTGCATTACTGAACTCACTTTGTGTATCACGGGATTGCTCATTCGCAGAATAGTTGTTGGGAGCAATTCGCATTTTAGCTACGTGTTTGCAATTTGAATTAGGGAAAAAGTGTCCATCAAGCCATTGTGATAGAGTCCAAATTTGCATAGCCAGTAATTTAATCAATTTCACCTTAAATTTACTCACAACTGCATGGGAAAATGTAGCACCTACATAGTCTCCTATAGTGAAGATCCTTTCCTCCTTTTGTCGCTATTGCACAATAGGGAGTAGCTATTGCACAATAGGGAGTAATGACGTCAGAATATAGAAATGTGGGGGGAGAAGTGGTCTGGGATGCACACTAGCACCCACACTGGTTGCCCCCCCAACCTATACCACTACCACCTACCACTATTGGTCTTTGTTGAATTGAACCTTCTTGCTTGTTACACAGAAAGAGGAAGACAACGCCCCCAGTGCCGTTGGCTGGTGAGGAGAACATGCAGCATGCTTTGGGAAACACAGACGAGCCCAGCAGTAAGAGGAGAAAGCAAGAAGTGGAGCAAGGGAAGGAAGAAGCGGGTGTGGGCAGCCACAAGAGAGGGTCTGCCTTCTTGCCAGTGTCACAGGCGACCCTGACAGGTGCTATCCCCTGTAGTGCTACTGCTACTCCAACGTTGGCTGCCTCACACTCTGAGATGTCTCCGTTAACAGTGGAGGACCAAAGAGTGGAGGACATGCATGCTGCAGCTCCACTGCACACCGAACCAAGTGCTCCTTCATGGCACAGGTTGTCAACACCACCAGTTACACAGTGGAAGAAACTGAAATTGCCTAATCCTAATCAGTTGAGGGAAGAAGAAGGAAGTGCAGAAGCTGTTGTGTCGAAACACAATGATGACGTTAGCAAGTTGTTCCCTCCCAGTGGCTCTTTGTCAGAAAATGAGCGGACAAAGAAAGAAGACAGCGTTGGCAGTGTGAGGTCCAGCACTATCCGTCTTCCCGAAATACTGATTGACACGGATAGTATTTCTAGCAGCGATGAGCAGTCAAGCACCTACACGAGCCGTGCTTCCACACCGCTTCTCGACTCCAGTCTCCACTCTTCTCCGATTTCTCCCACCCCCAAGCAGCAGCTGCTGATGCGACTGCGACGACGCTACACCAGTGGAGTCTCGCCTGCGCCCGCGGAGTCTTGGGACAGATTTAAGAGCAGACTACTCAACAAAGAGGTACGTGTGTGTGTGTGTGTGTGTGTGTGTGTGTCATAATGTGTGTGTCTTCTTTCTATAGTCACAATTTGATATCCACAAGTTACACATAATATAATTTATGTAGGTACAATAGGATAATTTGGCCACAAAGATCTTCGCCTCTGTAGATGAATGTGGAAATTTTCATTGTCTTCTATTCTTATTCTTTGTTAGGATGAATCTGGGCCTAGGCCAATGATGAAGCGACAGATTAGTCGTGAAGATATGAAGAAGGACCACTTGCGTGCACGGACCAGGGTCAGGTCGTACCTTCGTCAGTTTTCCAAAGAGGAGCAACAGCAGCAGCAGTTGGCAGAGGAGGAGCGGAAGAAGAAGGAAGACATTGCAAAATCCACAGAGAAGGGCTCCTCCATTGCCAATGTAGCTGTTGCCTCAAGTCAGCCTTCGCTAAGTGGTCTTGCAACCACTGTTGTGAGTGCTAGTGGCGTTGCAGTAGCTCAAGGTCAGTCCACACTCGAATCAGGGCTGAAACTGCCAGGCCTTTCATTGCCCTCTGTTAGTAGTGGTGATGGTGGTGGTGGGCTCCCGGCTTCTAGCAGTGTGACAAGCACAGGCATGAAGTTCACTATGCCTTCTCTGGGTGCATTGAACCAGCAAGGTGGGGGATCCCTCAAGATGGGTGATACTGCAGCTTTGACAAGTGCATCTGTGTCAGGTTCTTCTGGCTTGGCTGGCACAGCAGCAGAACAGTTAGCACAGCCAAAAGTATCTGCCACTGGCGGCGGTACCTCATCGTTGCTTCTCAATCCTCTCCAGTCGTCAGCAACACTCAGTGGTGGTGGTAATGGCCTCAGCACTAGCTCTTCGCAGGCTCTCAATGCTGGCAAGCTCAGTTTTAGTTTTCCTTCCGTTTCTGTCCCTTCGTCCAGCTCTGTTCAAATTGGCAGTGCTCAAAAGACTTCTGTTGGAGCACCGACACTGCCCTCCTTAGGGACACAAAGCGGGAGTGGTCTGAATCTGCAGTTCAATTCAGTGATGGCTGCAGGAAGCAACCCCTTGCAGAACCCAACAGCTGCTTCCAATGGCACTAATCCACTGTCGTTTGCTGCTGCCACTGTTTCGTCTAGTTCAGTGCTTGGGAATGGTATCCAGGTCCCCCAGTTGGGGACAGCTGCCCCTCTGACTTCAATGTTCAGACTAGGTGGTGTCTTCCCACCAGCTGCATCCACAGCATCACTTCCAACTCCAGCTGTTTCACTGCCGTCGACAACAACAGGAGGTCTTTTCAGCCAGCTTGGACATGCAGGCCTTGCCTCTTCCGCTGTCAATCCTGCAGGGAGTATCTTTGGTGCCTCGTCCTCCTCTGGCTTACTTGGACTGCAGCAGTCTGGCAACCAGACGCTGACAACACAGACGCAGTCATCTCTCTTCACCACACCCATGCAAGGCGGAGCCTCCTCCCAAGCTGGTGGGCTGTCCTTTTTTGGTGGGAAGGGCCAGGCGTCCTCTAGTAATCAGAGCTCAGTGCAGGCTCAAGGAAAGGGTCTTTTTGGAGGTTTGCAGCCCGCTCAACCTTCATTATTTGGGAATAGCAATGGGGGAGAGAAATCACTGGGACTTTTTAACGGCTCGCAGGTGTCTCAGCCAGGTTCCATTTTTGGCCAGAGTCAGACTCTTGGGAACAGGGGGGGCCAAGGGATTCAACAAAGTACAAGTCTTTTGGGAGGTAATAGTATTCAGCCGTCCGGCTCATCTGTGTTTGGCGGTCAGTCTATTGCTGCCCCGCAGTCAGCTTCTATTTTTGGCAACATGACATCAACAACCAGTACATCTGGCCCTCTTTCATTTAATGCCAGCTCTTTGGCGGGTGCTGCACAGGGAATTCCCCCTAACTTTAACTTTTCTGCTCAGAGTGCCACCTCGGGTTCCACACCTCAGCTTGGCAACCTCACTGGAAATGTTGGTTTTGGTCAGCCTGCCCAAGGCATCAATTTTTCAGCCACTCCTCAGATAAACTTCACCGCTCCTAACTTTGGTACACCGTTAGGAGGCAATGCTCCCTCATCAAAGACACCAGCTAGTGGTCGCCGGCCCATCGCCAAGGCAACAAGGCGGTCTAGACGAAACTGAACCACATGGTATCAGACTAGATCGAATAGTGTGATTTGTACACATAGGAGTTACAGTTTCAATTTCCGTCACTGAGTTCTGTCAACTGTGTGTGTGTACTCTTCTCATTCCTGTAACCTGTCGTATCTTATTTTCATAACGTTTATTGCCAGTGATTTATTACTGGCTAATTGATGTACTGTAATTCTTTTAATCAGAATATACATGTATGTGTATGTTACTGTACACATTATACCTGTAGCTAGCTGTGCACAAGAGCCTTAAACTATTTTCACTTTGTTTTGTATGAACAATTGCAGCAATTGCATTATTGTTGCTTGCTCAGCCAGTGCTGCTGCAGGAGAATTTGAATGTTCAGTTGACTGGATTGCTATGTATATGTAGGAGTGTAAAATTATGTATGTATGAGGGAGGTAATGAGATAGAGAGATGAGGTAGAGATCGTAATTTCATCAGAACTATTTTCATCAGACATGTGATTGTACTCCAGTCTACCCTAGTCAGGAGCTGCACAACAATAATTATAACCGCGCGTATATGTAGTCTCACGTGGCCAGCCAGCCCCTTTTCCTGCAATAGCAGAAGTGGATCGCTCGAGGATAGGGTCTGGCCACATGAGACTACCGTATATGTAAACGATGCAGTGCACGTAACTATGATCAAAGACGAATCACTATAATGCAATTGCAAGCTAATAATTATAGCACCCATGGCTGGTAAAACGTGTACAAGCAAGTATAGAATGCTGACTTAGCTGCGACCCCTTAATTTCCTGCAGCTGCCTCCATTTGTCCGTGATATCATTGGGAGGGAGTCTCATGCTTGCAGACAGATTAATGGATCGAGGCGGGAAAGGGCTGGCTGGCCGGGGGTTGCAGCTATGTCAGACTAACATGTTGAATGCATGTAGTCTCGTTCCCAGACCCTTCCTCCCCCACGGGAAGGGTCTGGGGACGAGACTAGAATGCATGTGCAATGCAGGCAAGCATCTTGTGAAATATATGACATACATGCACGCACATCGCTTTATATGTTATACAGTAACATTGCAGCTAGGCTACGGTTCAATGAAACTCCATTCAAGCCATGCACTAATGGTACCAGTGTGGCCGGGAGTTTCAAGGGAGGCTCTGGACAGAGCCCGCCCACATTGGTATATGAGGAGCTCGAGGGAATGGACCAGTGGGTATTGGCAGTGACCAGTGACCCGGCTGCTAAAGGGTCGGCTAAAGATTGGGAGGTTGCTGGCGCTGATCTGGGCCACTGCCATTTTCCCTTCCCCCCTCTTTCCTTACCACGTGTAGTTCCAAGACATTGTCTTTCAATTAAAATGGCAGTCAGCCATGAAATAAGAAGAAATTAAGCACGTATCTCACAAAGACAGCAAGATGGGTGCTTTCGATCAGCCAGTGGATGGATCAAGGGCACTTCCTAGTCCATTCTTTGTAATCCTGGAGAGTTTGAATTTGCTATATACGTAGGCGGTGTTCCATGCATTGCCCTGCATGTGGTAATTTTAGCCCAAATCATATGAAAAGACAAATGCACAAATCAACTGAAGTACATGTTACGTATATAATGTTTAGTGCAACTTGCACTAATTATATAGTACATAGTTACTGGTCTGCATTTACAAATGTACATACATACTGTAAACAATTATAATTTGATAATGTACAGTATACAACTGTTCAACCTACAGATCTATGCCATGTGGTTTCATCTCTAAAATAATAAGAGTTTCATCTTCAAACTTTTTGCATTTGATTGCTACAGCACACTTGTTTTGGACAATTTCATCAACCTCCCTCAACATGCTGATCTGCTCATCGCTCGCATGCAACTCAAAGACAAATGAGTCCTCCCTTTGAATAATGCCCTTGACAACAGCACCCAGCAGCTTGGTGATCGCATCCAGTGTGCTTTCCTCCATACTAGGTGTCCACAATGGGACTCCTATGAACACCTATAGCCAAATAATTTTAATGAGCAACAACAGAGTCTTGTGAGGACCATGCAGTGGCGTGGTATACACAGACACATGCTACGTACTATGAACATACGTACATACAATACACACTTACCTTACTGGTTGTAGAAATGTCAAATACTACTTCCCTACACCTGCTGTGTGCCCATGATTTCTCCACCTCGTCCAAAGTTGTCTGGTCAATGCGGTCCCACTCTGGGTCAAACTTCATCATCTGCGTGCAAGTAGAACATGCAATGTCATGAAATCATGCAGATATGTATAATATTGCATGCACTTCAATGGCCAAAGTTTAATGTTTACGTTTTTTCATAGATCAGCAACCAATAATTTTGTGACACCCTTGTTCACAAATGTATAGGCTTTAGAAGGTACGCAGTCCAGTCCAGCATCCACAATTTTATAAGCTAGAAATTTGCAAAATTGATAAGGCCGTAAATTACAAACCCATGAAAATCGAATTGACATTAACCATGCATACAGACCACACAACACGTACAGGCCTGGTGCTCTGTATATGCACTCTCAGCTGCTCCAGCTGTCCAGCGGCTTCAACTCCAGACAGCAGAGCTCCCCACGCCTCTAAAGCAAGGTGTACTGAAAGGTTACATTTGACACACGGCTGTAGGAACAGTTTCAGCTCATGCAGCTGATCTCGAGACATCACTGCAATGGAGACACAGGGTATGCATTGCAGTATGGCATCAGTTGTCAGTGTATACAGCATATGCTAGTATAGCCATGGATTGTAGTGATGTGTTTAACATGCACCCATTCACTCACATGGAGGACTGAAGAATAAAGGGGACAAGCACCTCACTGTCCGATCAACTATATTGGTATTTAAAGTAAGCGCTCTCAAGATTGGGTGCAGCAAGTCGCCTACTCCCCCCTCAATAGTAATGCACTTCAGAGACGTGTTTCTGAGAGAATCAGTAAGTGTATGCTCCTCTGGTAAACACTGCAAGGGAGGTAAAATGTGCTAGTGAACAAGAAATCTTTCAAAATCATACTGCAATACACTGCAACACTGTGACATGGTTAAGTGCATGGCCAAAGCATACATGCAGTACATGCAGTTCAAGGTGCATGTACATAAATATACCTGACTACCTATGAATATCATTGATTATCATGAATATCATAATATCATGAATATTATGCAACTGTGCAATGTAAGATGGCACTCACACACTGTAGGCACTCAAGTTCGTCCATGGTGCTGCTCTCAGTAGAGAGTGCTGCCACAAGAACCTCTGCAGGCATTCCAAAGAGTTTCACCTTTGCCAACCTGTGCTTGTCACTCAAGAACTGGCACAGTGCTTGACAGTCTAAACCAGGAGGAGCAAACTTCAATGCAACAATTTGAAAGTTAACAAACATTGGCTTAGATTACATAAATCTTTCATCTTTGTTGGTTATCTTGTTAGGCATGCATATTGTGTTATCTACGTAATTAGTGCATGGACAGTTGGACATGCACTGATAGCAGAATTCTTGTGTCTATGCTGTAAAGTTCAGCATACATGTAACAACTGTGTGCTTGATCTGTGCATCCTGGGATAAATGTTCATACATAATTAAGATACATGAGTTGGTTGTAACTCTGTCAAGTCCAATGGAAGTCACAACTCTGAATAAATAAGGGAGGAAGGGAAATTGGCACCAGCCTGTATTGACCCCGGGACAACTTACGTCCTATCGTGGGGTTTCAGCAGCCCAAGCCAACCAATCAGCTGTGATAATTCGCCCCTCCTTGCCTTATGGGCTAGTTCGGAATAATGAAATGACTCAACTAACTTTTGCAGGTGTGCCGTGTGTGGCAGGTGTGGTACAATGCTCCAATTCTATTCATACGTAAGATAGCTGTAATAAATGATTGATAAAATGGCGGCAACTATCGTACCTTTGCAGCGCAATAGTTTCTTTGCCCTGGGACGCTCTATATTTGATGGTCACAAAGCACACTTATTTTTGGTTCTGAGCGTGACTTTGCTCTGGGCATATAAAGTGTTTCTCTTTCGATGGTAAGTTGCTGCCATTTTGAAGAAGTAGTAAGCTAGACAGCATCACATATGTGCATGATGGTGGTTGTGACAAGCGTAGTGTCAGTGTAGAAGAAGGCAAAGATGCCAGGAGCACCAGTGCAAAGGACATGCAGTGAATTATAAATTTCTGCATGTCTGCAAACATTTCACCACAAATATTTCAGCATCACTTGCTCCAGTATTCACAAATTTAATTATGCAAAAATCAGCAAAAATGGCAAATCGCTTGCATGAACTCTGTCATAACAATGGTATGGGAAATGACGCTACCGTTCTGAAACAGCCTATATATGTAAGTTA
>OZ025883.1:1767085-1814585 GCA_964019415.1 Ianthella basta
TGGTGGCCTACATGGAACAGACACACAACATGCATACAAGTAATTGTGTAGATGTACCCAAGGGTGTGGATATTGCTGCTGCAATGCAACAGGCACTGCTTAGTCTGAACATACCTGATGAGTTGGCTCTGGAGCTCGAGGGAGTGGTGCTTTCACACTTCTCTTTAACTCAGCAAGCAGCTCTTCACTGGTGACTCTCTCTACCTTCTCAATAGCAGACAGCACGCTCCGCCAGGTTAAGGGAAGGCTACCAGTGTGGGGCGCTAGACTCAGCCAAATGGAGAACATCTCTGTGCAGCATGCGTCCGTCTTGTAGTGCTCACTCTCCGCAATGGCCGAAAGGCGGCAGTCCTCGATGTCAAGGTTGAGTCCTATGGTCTTCCAATTCGACGACACTCTGGGAACAACAACATTTCGTAGGTCCTTCAAAGACGGTTTCCAGTCTAGCAGAGCGGCGTCTTCTGCAGTAGCTATAGGAAGGGGATACACAACGTCGTCAAACTTGCAAATCCTGGCTTATATCGATCACATGTCTACACTCTCCTAGTAACATGTGCATGCTGTTATTAACCTTCATCGATATTCCTGCTTTCGGCCATTTGGAGCTAGCTGACAGCCGTAGCTAACTCCCTCAGAACACGCACAACAACAGGGAAGCCTATCCCAGCCTAGTCACGCGCGCCAGCCCCTATTATTGCGCAATCGCGCTTAGAATAGAATAGCTATTTCTCCGCGATTGCGCAATAAGAGGAATAGGGGCTGGCGCGCGAGACTAATCCCAGCCACACCCACGTGCACGCACGCTTATGCAAACGGTATATAACATATACGGACTGCAAACCACTGCACATGCAGTACGTCGTAAATTATAGCTATACAGTGCATCATCATCCCATGCATATATGTGGCCATGTCATCAGGCACCGTATGTACGCAGATCCCTGCATACATGTATATGGCTCATTGCCTATTTCTCTTAGCTCTGGGGTCTCTACTAGCAGTCTCTTCTGTGCTCCTTGGCTGCTCGGGTGCCCCTGGAGGAGGCGGTGGCGGTGGTGGACCTCTGCAGGAGTGGAGATGGAATACATCAGTTCTACCATGGCATCACTAGCAACAAACATAAATGAAGTCTTAAATACACTACGCATACTGTAGCTAGCAGGAACTCCTGCTAGCAGGAGAGGGGAAGCATTCTGTCCAAACCACAAAAAGGCATGCATGAACGGGCCACATAAACGGCAAAGAACAGTTTTATGAAAGAGTAAGCACTCAAATTATTTGCTTAAGAAAAGTGTGTTCTATCTACATGGTATGTTCAGAGCTGTAGTGTAGGTAAAAGAATGTAGGCACTGAAACATGCATCAGCCGTGAGTTACCGCCAGTGTCCTTACAAGCAATAATAGATAGATGAACAAAGAAGATGGATGGCAGCATGCTGAAGTGCATCTATCTGTGCTCACCTCCGCCTGGGGTCAAGTCGCCTTCCACCACCAGCCGGCTCTTGGCCATGACCCCATTCGCTGCTGTAAGGTCTACCAACGGCTTGACTCCGCCCACCACCGTAAGCTCCACCCATGTCCGGACCACCATAACCTCCGCCCACATCTGGACCCCTACCACCATAAGCCCCACCCACATCTGGTCCCCTCCCATCCCTGTAAGCAGGATCTGGTTCAGGGAAGTTCGTTCCTTCTCCGACAAATGACTGGGGAGGCGGAGTCGGCAGTAGGGGGCGAATCGGTGGCCTTCCTGCCGGTGGACCGACCCCTATAGGTGGGCTGCCAAGTGGAGGACGCATGGGCTGTGGGTCTTGCGGTGAAAAAAGCTGTGGAGGTGGTCCCCTGGGCCCCATTTGGGAAGGACCTTCTGGAGGCGGTACAAAGAGAGGTACAGGTTCAGCTAGAGCCAGCGGCACTGGTTCACCCAACGACAGCGGTACTGGTTCTGGTCGAGGAGCTGGCTCAATGAGTGGTGGTGGATCCAGCTCAGTGAGTGTTGATCTTTGAGGTGGCTGTCTTGGATCAGCAGGAGCCTGATGGCCTCTGGGCGGCTGCCCTTGCCCCTGCCCTTGGGAAGGGTGGTTTGGACCCTGGGGAGGCGGGTGGGTCAGGGGAGGGTGGTCTGAACCCTGGGGAGGAAGGCGGTTTGGACCCTGGGGAGGGTGGTCTGAACCCTGGGGAGGGTGGCTTGGTGGTCCCTGGGGAGGAGGGTGGGTTGAACCCTGGGGAGGGTGGTCTGGACCTTGGGGCGGAGGGCGGTTTGGACCCTGGGGAGGAGGGTGATTTGGACCCTGGGGAGGGTGATTTGGACCTGGGGGGAAAGGGCGATTTGGGCCCTGGGGAGGGTAGTTAGGGCCCTGGGGAGGAGGAGGGGGATAGCCTCTTCTTGCAAATCGTGGGTCTTGTGCAGTGCCACTGTTTTCTGATGGCGGGGGTTGCTGACTCCTCTGGCTGCGTCTGGGATCCGATGGCCCCCTTCCCTCCTGTGGCCAAGGTCTATCTGGTCCTGGAGGGTAATAAGGTATCGGCTCTCCTTCTCGCCATCCAGGTGGAGGCTTTGGTGGAGGCCCTTCCATTGGCCTGTCCAGCATTCTTCCGGGACCTGGAGGTCCATACGGTCGTGGAGGTCCCCTTGGCCCGGGTCCCCGTCCCCAATCCCTAGGGTCACCTTGTCGGGCATACTCTGGATGATGCAAGGGTGGTGGTGGAGGTCTCCTGTGCTCTGGCATCCAGTGAGGCGGTGGCGGTCTGTCTCCAGGGTGGTGTGAAAGGGGAGGGCCATCTGGAGGAAATCCTCGCTCAGGAGGGCCTCTTAGAGGTGGTAGTCTTCCACCATAGAATTCACCTTCCTGTGCCAATGGGTAGCGGTCCCTGGGCACCGGCCTGGCTGGGGAAGAATCACCGGCAAGGTTTTTTGCCATCTTCATAATCTCCTGGTCTGACATCACAAGTTCTTGGCCCAATACAGGGACATCAATGGGTGCTTGGTTGGAAGTCGGAGGCTTAAGAATCTGACCTTGGCCCTCTTGGGGCACTGGCTTAGATGCAGGAAAGGATGGGCCATTCTGACGACCAAAAGGCTTGCCTCCCTTACCTGAAAATTCCGAGCGGCCTGAAACAACAACAACATGAAGAAGCAATTTCACACAGTACAACATTGAACCTCTTGACACTGACAAGTGACACACAATGCTTGGTGTTCAAGCTGCCACTGCCTTTGCTGACATACGTACCAGCAGTGGCTATGAAACCTATCCACAGCTTCACCAGATCATTCCTTCCCTCCCTCACTAGAGTGTGGTATAACTAATACACATGTACAACACCCCAGGAGTTGGCCAAGTCTCAGCTAGAAACTGCTTATGCTCTTCCCCTCCTAACATACTTTGATGGTAGAGCTCTTCTGCTGACAGACCGGGCTGAACAGTATACTTGTCTTTCTGCTCATCTCCTGGCTTCAGTCGATTCCAAAATTTGCTGTGGAGGAAAACAGCACACATGTAAATTTCAAAACATAGGACAGGTGTTTGATGTAGAATTATATACACCACATGGCAGAGAAAAAATCGTGTATGTATCACATGCCAGTCATGTGACCATTGCATGGTAGTCACGTGACCAGCACATGTAAGTCATGTGACCAGGACATGTAAGTCATGTGACCAGGACATGTAAGTCATGTGACCAGGACATGTAAGTCATGTGACCAGCACATGTAAGTCACGTGACCAGGACATGTAAGTCACATGACCAGCACATGTAAGTCATGTGACCAAACTTACATACCTGCAATGGTCGTTACCTCCAGATGCAAGCATGTGTCCCAGGGGGTGCCAGGCAAGAGTGGACACGAAACTGTCATGTGCGTTCTCGATACCACCAACCTCTGAAGAAGTGCTGCACAGGTAAGCACAACATACATGGACACATCAGAAGCTAGTAAATCTCAAGTCCCAGCAAGTGATTACTAAGTGATGACACAGATGAATGAACTGCCATGTATTGAGCCCTACCCAACACTCCAGAAGAAAATGGTTCCTTCACTAGCTCCACTGGCCAACAAGTTTTCGTGTACTGGATGCCATGACACCACTGAAGGAACATTACAGTGGTATGCAATAGACCACAGGTGAACACATGTACACACTTGAGTACACAAAAGCATAAATACATATAAACATACAAACACACATTTGCGGACACATACCACGCACAACACATACACACACATGCATACGCCATACAGAAATACACAGCAAACACACACACACAGCATACATCACACACACTTCTGTTCTCCTTGTCCACCAAGGACGTAGGGCAAGACCGCACACACACGCACACACACACACACACACACACACACACGCACACACACACGCACACACACACGCACACACACACACACACGCGCGCGCACACACACACACACACCATTGACATCCTTCCTGTGACCTCTGAAGAGCTGCAACTCCTTCATATTCCGAATGTCAAAGATCTTCACTAGTGTGTCTCGAGACGCAGTTGCCAACCAGTAGCCATTCAAATTCCACTTCAAATCCAAAACACCACCCTTATGAATGTGACTGGGAGTGGGAGATAACACAATGAAGGCCTTGCTCAAAAAGCTGCAAAGTTCACTGAGTTCAAATTGCCAAACAGTGAAGCATTGAATATTTCACTAATTTTTCACAGACTGTGGGAGTTGTTGTGGAAACCTCTCATGGAAAATCTCCTACATTGACGCATATGGCTAGTCACACATGTACACATACATTTGGCAGGAAAAGGTATATTTGCAGATTCCAGCTATAAAAAGCACATTTTATCCCTTGAAATTATACGTAGCTGGACTGAATGACAGTTGGGTAATAAATGGAGCATAGTAATTACCTTAAGGCTACTTAGCGAATTTAGTGAGTAGTGCAGAAGTCACTAAAATTGCATGCACAAAATTTTGTACAAGTGAAAATAGTCTTACACAAAACTTGAAAATTGCAAAAATCATAGCCTCCAGATTCCGGATTTTTCAAAACAGTAAATTTAGAAGCAGATACGTGTATAGGTACATACATCATAATTATTATTTAAACTATAATAAAACCACCCAAGCACTTCACACCATCGCCCAACCTCTACATACATCGTGGTGATTCCTGTTCCACTTTTGGGGTCCCACAGTTTGATTGGCTGGGTGGAGTCCTTACTTCCCGTTGCTAGGAGACACTTGGAGGGATGCCACGCGACAGCCCTCACTTCTCCCCCGTGCCCCCGCAGTGCCAACTCCTCACTGCCGTGGTAGAAGTCCCACACCTTCACTGAGCCATCATCACTGCCGGTAGCCAACTTAGCATCTGTTGGGGAGAAACTGGAAGGGGACGAGAGATATAAAGAGAGATTGAGGGGACTTCCTCCAATGGAGCATGGATTAGCAGATGCACATGAGAGATACAATACCTGCACATACAGTATGTATGTACATACAGCATACCTGCACATACAGTATGTACTGTACAATATAAATGACCTATAGTGAAACACACGCATACACACACAAACACGTGGACATGCACACACACACAAGGACACATAACCAACAATGTACACACCCACAAACACCCACCCACACCCACTCCCCCCACACACAGACACACAGACACCAATGCACACACACATGCACACACACACACACACACAGTGACACACACACACACACACACACACACACACACACACACACACACACACACACACACACACACACACACACACACACACACAGTGACACACACACACACACACACACACCCACACACACACACTGTGACACCCACACACACACACACACACACACACACACACACACACACACACACACACACACACCAGCAGCACCGCACTGGTTCCTGGTGGGCCTGGAAGGAGTGCACAATATTCATGTTAGTCTGCCAGTACTTCACCCAGCCTCTCTCGTCCGTGGTCACCATCCAGCTCTCGTCATGGCTAAACGCCATACTACGAATAGAACAGTCATGACCCTGAGGAGCACAGAGCACATGTGCAGGTAAAGTGCTGGGCAACAACAGTCCCAAGCAATGTTCTCTCCAGGACTACAGCCCCAAAGGGTACTGGGGTCTCGTCCCAGTGCAGAGACTTTTTATTATCCTAACTCTTATCTGCTTGTCCACACGCATGACATCTGACTTTCATATTTTCTAGCATGATGCATGAAATCATCAATTGACAATTTCATTCGCAACACCATTATTCCATTTTCTGCATTGTACTTTGTTTTCTTTCTTACTTTTCTTCTACTGGGTGCCAGGGAGAATAGCCTGTATGGCTAAAGGCTCCCCAGTATAAATAAGATACCAGATACCAGATACCAGATACACTCTGGAGGCCACTTGATACATGTTCTACTTTGTATTGGCTATTGTAAGGTGCATGTAATGTAAGCACTTCTGGCACTGTGATGAGCGTGAAGAGCATGAAATGTACGTAATGGGAAGGCTATTTGAAGGGATGTTGAGGGATGCTGAAGGGCGCTGTGCCCTTTGCAAAGAGGTTAAGGAGATCACTGTTCAGAAGGGTATAGTTAAGGGTAACGAAATATTCTCTTTGTTGACTTTATGCTATGTGAATTGCTCACTAAATTCCCCCACTTGAAGTTCCACAAGGTCCCAATGAGCCTCCACAAGACCGTGTACTGTGATATATTGCATTAATAGACACACTCCCAAACTGCTGCTTTGTGCTACAGTACGACTGTGTTAATAGGGAAAAGTCCAGGCCTTTACATACACCGGTCCTCCTCGTGTGCTGAGGTGTAGTGTTAAATATAACTATAGCAGCAATGTTAGCCTTTCTAATAATTATAGTGAATAATCCGCCAATTCTCCATACAGAGTGCAATAAACTACTTGATTGACTGACTGCATGAAGCCTTGGACATGACGTACGAATGCACATATGGTAGTATATCACTATTGGGGTAGGATGGAGCCACTGACCTGCATCCCGGCCTCGTGCAAGAAGTTGAAGGCACTCCACAGTCCAATCTCGCCCGTGTGGCTACCTGTAATCAGACGATGGCCATCCGGGTTCCACTATACGTAGGCAAAGGAAGGAAGACAGACACACCCAAGGAGGTGACAGTTTAGAGTGAGTAGAAACGATCATGCATACACAATGATGCTGTAGAGGCTCATACGTAGTTGCGCTGATGATGCACTAATACGAAATTCTTGCACAAGACACAATTGGTAATGATAAATCAAATGCAGGACGTTTCGACCTGGAGGTTGTTCGACCTACAGTTGACTCTTAGTCAGCTGATCATGAATCCTGTACGCAGTTGACAAAGACTTCCAGGTCGAAACGTCCTGCATTTGATTTATCATTACCAGTTGTGTCTTGCTCAAGAATTAGTATCAATGTATGTGCACACTAGTCTGTGTCGTTGCAGCCAAAGCTCAAAGTTGGTAGCTAAATGTGGAAACCAACCCAATTGCTTTCAATCACATTGGGGCAATCCTACATCATTGCACTGCTACAGCCTTGAACATGGAGCGGCGTATGCAATCAACAGCTAGCAAATAAGTGCATGCAAGTCTTCGCTCACATGCATGCACGTGATTGGTCCTTTCTGCTTGTTTGTCACAACACGCAACAACTTTGTAGCGATTGCACTGGACGGTTGCTCCTGGAGACCCACAGCAGCACTCACAACAGAGTGATACAACAGGTCCGGTTGAAGTGAGGCCCTGTCCCTCTCATCCTTGAAGAACTTGCGACTCTTTAGTGATGCAAATGTCAGTGCGTAGCAAAGGGAGCAAAAGAGTTGCAGATCATTTGCATCTGCTGCAGTGCTCGGTTTGGGTGCGTGCGAAAGGTGTCGCGTTCCACTCTACTACTTACCTCCAAGTACCTGATGACGGAGGGGTGGTAGTCGACAGTTTTCCTTCCTTGCTGGCTTAGCCTTCCAAAAGCGTATTCCGCCATTTTGTTGGACCTCGCAATGAGTAAAACCCTGTGATTATCCGTCCTCGCCCTGTGGTCGCTCTAGTGACTCAAGGAACCGTACCATTTGGAGAAGACGCGAAAGCCAAGCTCTCTGACGAAGGATGCGGATAGCCGTCGTGTGTTCCAGTAACATGAACAGAAGCATGGAAGCGCACCACGTACTAGGGTTAGCCGTTAGAGTAGTGTTAGGTTCATTGTAAAACTAGGCAGTAATGTATCCGTGGTTACCATGTAAATTAGAGTATGTAGGGCGATGTTATAGCTGGATGTGGCAGTCCATCACAGATTAATGATGAAAATAATGTTCCAACTGGCCATTCCTTTGGCACGGGTCTGTGATGAATGTGTGTTGGGGAAGAGTTCAACTTTGTGGGTTGAGCTGAATCTGGAGCCTGTTCAGATGTAGCCATGTATTCATTGCATGCGTGATTTATGCTTTTGGTGAGATGAAGACAGTGACTGACTAGTAGCTGTGCATGGAGATACCTTTCCAAACCAGCTGTTGGCTCACCCGTTCCAAGCCACACGACCCATGCCAGTCTTAACGCTCTAGATGATGTGACAATTCTGTGTGTACATCTGATTTCGGAATGGTTGTCCCGGCAAAAGGTAAATAATAAATGGCGTGACGTCACAACAAACAGCAATACTAGACAGTAGGTGTGATGTAATGGGTAAGCAGTAGAACTAATAGTGAAGTTACGCCATTGGCTGCTCTGCCATTTGCCATTTTGGTCAACAATTCTGATATTGACTGTACACATTTGTTTAGAACATTTTGGTACAGTCAATTTCAGAACAGTTGGCCAAAATGGCAATTGGCAGAACGACCAAATGACGTGATGTCACTATTAGTTTAACTGTTTGCCATTACGTCACTCTTATTGTACAGTATTGCCATTTGCTATGACGTCACGCCATTTGCCATTTACTTTTGGACAACCATTCTGAAATCGGCTGTACTAGCTACTGCAGACAATAATATAACCTGGTGCTTATCCGCCCTAATCCGCATCAGACAACTGAAGATGATTCAACTCTATCTGTGTGTGTCTGTCATCCACATTCATATTTAAGTGTGATTCAATTTTACACCTGATAAGAGTCTTGTCATCCTGCACCGATCTGTCATATCTCTTAATGGTATCACCCACTGCTGGGAAAGTTATCTATAGGTGTGGTGTGTGGTTGTGGTGTGTCTTTGATGCTACACATTTAACTCTTTTGGAGTGTGTACAGTGGAACCTGTCTAAGACAGCCACCTGTGGGCCAGTTCTAACTGACCTTTATAGAGAGGCGGCTGCTCTACAGAGGTAGATTGCAATGTTTTAGTGCTATTTGAGGCAGGGAGGCTGGGAGTTTTAGAAGGTGGCTGGATAACTCGGTGACCATCTTAGACAGGTTCCACTGTACATACCTATGTTGTTCCATCTTGCAATGTGATGGTCAGATTATAGTCAATGTTGAATGTGTTGATGTTGCAAATAATCTTTATCATATTTGTGTCTCATTCTGAGTACTTTCTGCTTCTCACTAACACACACACACACACACACACACACACACACGCACACACACACACACACACACACACACACACACACACACACACGCACACGCAGTAAAAAGGGGTTTGATGTAAAGTCATATGGAACTGGTACACAAGTCAAACTTCCAGGGAAAGCTGCAGACTGCCCCAACATCTATCCTTTCAACGTCAGCTATGAAGAGATCTACGAGGACCTCAGGAAGAAGGACCTAAACCAGTATCCCACACTACTCATCAGGGGAAGTGCTGAATGATTGGAGGGAGACTCACTCCTCCTCCACTCCACCACTGCAGGATTGCACAGCGCTAATCCACTCACAGCAGTGCCTGTTTTTGCCAGGCGTTGTTAGTGTTGAAGACTGATTTTGTCCCCTAGTGGTCTGGGTTTTCTAAGCCCAACCATTTAATGATATTCTTTGCAAGTAACCATGTTCTCACTCTTTCAGGTATTTTCTTTCTCTGTCTTAATCAATTGAGAGTAAGTGGAAGGAATGCGAAGAGAATGGATGCTCAGCTGCATTATATGCGTGTAGTGTAATGGAATGCACAGTTGAGAGACAGTTACACTTATTCTCCTGTATTGTAATGTATACAAGAAATACATGCGTATTTTACCATTAAGAGCTATTGCATATTCAAAGTGTATGGACTCTGGAGGGCAGCAAGTGCCCAGTCTGGAGGTGCTTCCACCGTTAAGTGCCTATGTAGAGGTGTTTTCATCTGTGTAGTTGTCCAAGTATGTGCAGAGCACAAGGTTACAACAGGGAGGAATGGTTGGAGAGGTTCATTGAAATGTGACTGAATTTAGTTGTAAGATGAAGCAGTTTGTGGCTGTCAAATCATTTCACTGTTTGTGATTGATGCGTGGGGGGTTCTTGAACTTGGAGTGGTGAATATGTGGTGTGTGTGTACGTCAGGGTGGGTGGGTGTCTGTGTATGTGTGCATACGTCAGGGAGGGTGGGTGTCTGTGTATGTGTGCATACGTCAGGGTGGGTGGGTGTCTGTGTATGTGTGCATACGTCAGGGAGGGTGGGTGTCTGTGTATGTGTGCATACGTCAGGGTGGGTGGGTGTCTGTGTGTGTGTGTGCGCACGTCAGGGTGTGTGTGTGTGTGTGTGTAAGGGTGTGTATGCGTACGTCAGGGTGTGTGTGTGTGTGCGTACGTCAGGGTGGGTGGGTGTGTGCATACGTCAGGGTGCATGTGTGTGTGTGTGTGCGTACGTCAGGGTGGGTGGGTGTGTGCATACGTCAGGGTGCGTGTGTGTGTGTGTGTGCGTACGTCAGGGTGCGTGTGTGTGTGTGTGTGCGTACGTCAGAGTGTGTGTGTGTGTGTGCGTACGACAGGGTGTGTGTGTGTGTGTGTGTGTGCGTACATCAGGGTGTGTCTGTGTGTGCGTACGTCAGGGTGTGTGTGTGTGTGTGTGCGTACATCAGGGTGTGTCTGTGTGTGCGTACGTCAGGGTGTGTGTGTGTGTGTGTGTACGTCAGGGTGTGTATGCATACGTCAGGGTGGGTGTCTGTGTGTGTGCTAGTTCCTGTGCCTGTTGGCTGAGAGTGCATGCACAAGTGCGATGATGTGTAGCACTGGAGTGTTGTGCATGGGTGTGTGGTACTGGTACGTATGTTAGGGCATTTAGGTTATGTTCCTGTAGCATTTGTGTTATGTGTCATGTGTAGCTATGTGTGTGCAGCACTGCAGGACTGAAATACCCTTTGTTAGATGGTGAATGTGTTGCAATTCTTGCCAACCAGCCGTTACCATGGTTGCACCTTCTGCCTTGCACACTTGCTAATTGAATTCCTGGCTCATTTTAGCCTCAATGGGGTGTCCATTTCCTTGACTGTTTCAATGGAGTAGCAGCTGCCTTCATTTATGGTGGATGCAGGTTGTGAACTTGGTAGCGGGAATCTGCCTCTTAGTGTTGGCACAGTGGCAGTGTGTGTGTATGTACTAGCCTGTTTCAACGTGCTTTATTGTGTGATGTTACTTGTGCTTATTGAATTTGGCATACATGTGTGTGTGTGTGTGTGTGTGTGTGTGTGCGTGCGTGCGTGCGTGCGTGCGTGCGTGCGTGCGTGCGTGCGTGCGTGCGTGCGTGCGTGCGTGCGTGCGTGCGTGCGTGCGTGCATGCGTGCGTGCGTGTGTATGTGCATGCGTGCATGCGTGCATAGTGTGTGTACATATGCACTCTCATCTGTGTGTGTGGAGCATGTGTACTCGGATGACCAGTTTGTAGGCTGATCGGTTGATGTGCCTGACCACATGTAGGAGTGTGGTATTGGCATGTGTACGATGTGTGTCAATGAGCATGTACACTGTACATGTCAAAGTGTGAACATGTGTGTATGTGTGTGTTGGTGGGCATGTTATGTTAACCTACCTTTGGCATCATGCATACACTCATACCGACACAACACGCAAACAACTTGCACACATGATTTCAGTTTGTGGGATGGTACGTGAGTGTTATTAGTGTCAATGTGCATAGGTCCTAGACCTTCAGCAACATTTGGCGGTGGCTACCCTCTGCAATTTGTGCTCTGTTTCTTTGTAGCACTAGTGCATATACTGATACACCCTATACTGGAGCATGTGGTGGTGGTAGTGGCATATTACATACTGTGTCTGTGTGCAAGTGCACACACATGCTATGGTGAAATTGTTGAGTGACCAAATTGCACTGTCTCCATTGGCATAAGTGCTCTTGTGTACGCACATTGGCCTTAACTCCACGCAAGCTACACGCAGAATGGTATCTTAAACATGGTGGACAGGAACAGGCGAATAAAGCTGCGGCCTGAACGGTTCCAAGAATGTACAGAGCAGTTTGATCTTGTTGTGACGGTTGAGGAGAGAGTGTACGACCAAGTGGTTGAATGTGAGTGAGCGTGCATGTTTGTTGTGGTGCTGTACCTAAGGGGGATGTGATGTGGAGCAGTGATACCTCTTAATTCTGGACAACTTTTGGGACAGTTTGGGGGACTGGCCCAAGTGTCCTGATTAGACAGGTGTCCTTATTTCAGAGGTAGTTTTGTGCACATCTCTATGTAGCTGGGACAGTAGGCACTGTTCTCATTAGAGAGGTGTCCTTATTTCAGAGGTAGTTTTGTGCACATCTCTATGTAGCTGGGACAGTAGGCACTGTCCTCACTAGAGAGGTGTCCTTATTTCAGAGGTAGTTTTGTGCACATCTCAATGTAGCTGGGACAGTAGGCACTGTCCTCGATCAATGGAATCTGTATGTCTGTTGCCTCCTCTGTTGCTACTGTCTCTCCTACATTATCTTCCTACAATCATGTAGTTATGGACGACCAAAGCACTGGGTCCTGTCAAGCTGTCCATATCATCAACATGGACATCCAGGACAACCACGACGATGCAACCATTGGAGCCTTTTTGCTGTGTCAGCTTTGTGAAGAAGTGAGTCACTTGTAAGCAGTCGGGTGCATAGGTGGGAGGCTGGAGTGTTTGGGGAAGGATCTCCCCCCACCTCCAGTGGCTTGATCCCTGTGCAGTGCATGAGGTGATAGCAGACATCCTGCACATCACACACACACAGCACAGCACAGTACACCGATGTTGCTGAGCATCAGTTACAACTATTATCTGAGCTGGTGCTGTTTTGTTCAATTCACTCTTCAGCTTGAGAAAGCAGACGACCTTGACGACGCTATTGAGACAATTGTGGCTGACTTTGAAGAAAGACATGGCAAGACCTTGTTACACTCAATAGCCTTCTACTGAATCCTTCAGTTTGTTTCTTATAATTTCATGTATACCTGGGGTGTCGTCAAGCACCTAGCTGATGACCAATTAATGCATGTACATAATAATTATTCAATGTCAGTCCTTTTTTGGCTGCTAGTTATTTCTATCCTTACAGGATTAATTAAGTTTGTGGCCGGTTAATTTTGTACTGCATGCCACAACTTAATATAAAAACCTTATAATTTGTCATTACGTCTTGTACGTATGCATTGTAATTTATTTTTGATCAGAAGAAATTATGCAATATGTCATGAAGAGCATCACATAATTATAATTTCAGCAGGTTTATTTAGTTTTAATCTCATCACTCAGGGTCTTCCTCTTCCTCCTCTTCGAGTGGATCATCTTCTTCGCTAACCCACATGGACCTCCTCCATATCCCAAGGTATCCACGGTAACCATGCAGTCTTTTCTTCATTGCACTAGGCTGCGAACAATCAAAAGAGTTTTGAGTGCAATTTAAGCCAATAAAATGCACACACAACACAACACCACACACACACACGCACACACACATACACACACACCATTCTGCCCTCATCATTGGGCTCTGCAGCATGGGACAGAATGCCTTTAATCTTCTGGTCAGGTAAAATGGCTGCTCTTTTCATTTCCTAATAAGGGAACCACAATATTGCAAAGTCTACTCAACCACTATTCCCATTCCCATTCCCATTCCCATTCTCATTCCCATGAAAAGAGCAAGTATGGTAAACAGAGCGTGATCTCGTAGAGACTCATGGCATGTGCAAAAAGGACTGCAACAGGGAACCTTTGAGAAATAGGGCTTACTAGAGTTTCAATAAAACAGGACGTTTCGGCCATGGAGGCCTTTGTCAAATAAATGACTGAATGACACCACTCAACTAATCCTGCTTCAATGACCCTATTCTATGTCCTTTGGCCCAAACCTCCCTGTTCCTGTCATTACATAGAACACAGCAGCTGCAGCTATTATTAGGTCTACTATCACAAAGAGCTGTCATGAAATACGCATTTTATACAGTTAACATACACATAGATCCAATATTACGGGTAGCTGTCATGTAACATTTTATACAGCTAACATATACATTGGTATGACATATAATAAGACTGGAGGCACCCAAGAGCAGAGATTAATGCAAGCTACAAAGATTCAAGATGAACATTGGGTTTACACTATTTTATACTAGTAACATAGTAAATGTCATTGAGACATTTTGTACTGTTTGTGCGTGTTGTCATTGTTCTGTTTGTGTTGTCCCAGGACGACCAGTCTTATATGCTAATGGGAATAACACATAAAACACTAAACTGCCAATTTTAACAGGTACTAAATTTAGCAAATTTAGAAAATAGTGCCAAATTGCTAAAAACTGCACCTGCAAAAATCTTTGGCACAGGCAAATACATTCTTACACACTGAAAACTTGAAAATTGCTAAAATTAGTACCAACCAAATCCTGGACTTCAAAATGCTAAATTAAGTTGCCGTTAAAACAGCCACAACAATTGTATGAATGTCCCATGCACTCAAACCTTCATCAAGCACACTATGAAGGGGTAGTTTCTGTTCTGGAACGCCACTTGCAGTAAGACTGCAAAGATCTCTTCATTCACTTCCACACCAGCAGACTGGGAAAGGCAGGAGACAACAGAAGTGTCTTTGTAAAGGGTACACAGCAATTCTTCTGCAAGAACATTTGCAAAAGAACTGTACAATACATTGCAGTGTCACAGACTGACTTGCATATCCTTCAACAGTAGAAGACCGTCAGGAGACCTTTTGCAGCCAAGGGCAAGCCTCTTATATGTGTCGAGAGTTGGAGCGAAGCCCATCTCGCTCATGGTAGCCACCATTGCCTGTGCACCAATATTAACATGACCACACAGTAGTGTCACTCAGTGAGAGCAGACAGCATGTCTGTCAGTCTGTGTATGTGTTTGTATGTGAGATGAGCTTCAATGAATAACCAACGGGTGAACAAGGGTGAACTCATTCATGTTACATCGCCACTGTCCACATGTAACCACACACATGCACACACACGCACGCACGCATGCACATACGCACGCACGCACATACACACGCACGCACATACGCACGCACGCACGCACACACACACACAGTATAGGGCTTGTACATGTTTGCCACACCCATGCAATTACTGACTTTGGCCTTTCCGAACTTCTTCCCACTAACTGCTTGCAACTCCACCAAGGCATTCATCATAGGCAGATCAGGCTCTACCCCATTCTCCTTCAGCACTCTCCAAAAGAAGTGCTCTCTACTAAATGGTAAGTCTTTCAGAAGACTAAGGAGAAGGTGGAATGTTTTTATGCTTGGATCCACCTTGTTCTGAGGGTCACTCATTGCCCGCAGGAACAGCTGAACATCACGTTCCTCGAGCCATCGCTCCCCTTTGGTAGACAAGTAGAGTCGCATATTGTACAGTTTAGTCAGATGCATTGGGACATAGCCAACGACACCTTTAACGCCACTCTCAAGACGGCCATCTTGTTTGCCGTCCATGATGTCATCAGTCTCGACTGGCTGAAGCAGGCCCTCAGGGATTCCCCCATCCCTATAGCATCTCAACATAAGGTTGTAGCTATAGAGGTCTGGCTGTAAGCCACACGCACTCATCTCCTGCCAAACCTGCAGTCCTCGTTCTAATCCCTCCTCCACATCCTCACACGCAGCCATCAGAAGGAAGCTAAACGTGTGCAGGTCTGGCCGATTATTCCAATTATGCATGGAAGCATACACTTGGAAGGCTTCGTCTGCCCGCCCACACAATGCGTATGCCTTGATCATTGCGTTGCATGTCATAGTGTTGGGAATGACATCTCTACGGTCCATTTCCTCCCGTATCTTCTGAATGTACAAAAGAGACTGCTTTCCAGACTCTGCACAGCCGTTGAAGAGACTGGTGTACGTGTGCTCGGTGGGAATCAAGGCTCTTTTCTTCATCTACAAAAAGATGGAAGGATAAGGACACTTGGAAACATACTTCAAGTACATAACTCTTTGTATAGAGCTATTATAACATCTGTATATTATGGCGGAGTCCCTTACACAGGACACCTTTAATTCAGGACACCTCTCTAATGAGAACAGTGCCTACTGTCCCAGCTACATAGAGATGTGTACAAAGCTACCTCTGAAATAAGGACACCTCTCTAATGAGAACAGTGCCTACTGTCCCAGCTACATAGAGATGTGTACAAAGCTACCTCTGAAATAAGGATACCTCTCTAATGAGGACAGTGCCTACTGTCCCAGCTACATAGAGATGTGTACAAAGCTACCTCTGAAATAAGGACACCTCTCTAATGAGGACAGTGCCTACTGTCCCAGCTACATAGAGATGTGTACAAAGCTACCTCTGAAATAAGGACACCTCTCTAATGAGAACAGTGCCTACTGTCCCAGTTACATAGAGATGTGTACAAGACTACCTCTGAAACAAGAACACCTCTCCAATGAGGACACTTGCCACCACCACCACACACCCCGCTAGTAGTACAAACACCCTCTTATGCTGATAGATTACTCACAGTGGGTACGCTGTGAATGTGATGCACACTTCTATGATACATACAGTCACATGTACCTTACACTGCATTAAGCAGAATTAGGTGGCATGTTGTGGAGTGTCACTCACATCATTGAAAAGTTTGAAAGCCCGTTTGATATTCCCTTTCCTTCCCAAGGCTGCAATCAGGTTGTTAAACATTACCACCTCGGGGTATATGCGCTTCTCCTTCATCTCCTCAAAGAGCTCCAATGCTTCTTCTTCATTTCCTCGCTTACACCGCTTTTGAATACGGTTTCGGTACCATATCTTTTCCTTCTCAATTCTACACAAACAGCCATGAACACAAACAGACAATGAGAAGATGTGAACCTCCTATGCACACAATTACCACCACTGCATTAAAATATGGCTGGAAATAGAGAGGTTTTGGTATCCATCTAAACTTCAGCATACTGTTACTAAGTCATAGCCTTGCGAGCAAGACTCTGGCTCAATACCCTGCAAAACAGTCTGGCCAAATTAGCCAGCTTTCCATGGCACGGGGTGGCCAGGATCTTGGCCATCCATACAAATCACAGAATAGCCAATTAAGACGGTTCCAGTTCACATGTAGTGGTTATCCCACCTAATCGAGTGCGCTATATCCAGCCGGAAGATCTATGATGCGTTGAAGCCAACTGCAGATGTCTTGTACAAAGACAGCGACGAATGTGAGCTGTAGTTTCTCGGCTGAGCGAAGCATATGCGGTACACGACCAATTAGCACATGGGAGCGTGAAACCTATTTACGACTTCCGACAAAATCGACCTCACAGCCAAGGCAGATGGTTTGTCAATCCTTCTCCATATGTTTTCCCATCCAACAATAAGCTTGTGGCAAAAAAAACAGGCTAATATGATTTTGAATGGGTACGCTAATCACTCACACGTATTGCACAATCGTTACACTATTCTGTATAGATCTATACCATGGACAGCTGGCTCATGTGACTAGACTGTTTCACAGGGTATTACACAACAGTGTGGCCCACGAGACTAACTGAGTCATACATGTCCTTCGCCTCACACCTGATCATACAGTACATGCAGAGACTGCTCATACACTGCTGGCTTCAGGGCACCAGTTGCAAGTGCCTTACTGGCTGAGTCTCTTGGGTTGACGCAGCCTTCTCACTCCTCCTCTAGCATCCACCTTTATGCGACTTTCGTCATTCACACGTACAGTGGTGATAGACCGAACAGGGTGGACATGTGTGGCATCTGTCCCAGCTACTACAGGAGACCTCCTGTTTGCAACCTCACTTGCTATTATCCTGGAAGCTGCAGAGGACAAGCAGCTATACGATCGTGACAACACCGAGGCAGCTGTGAGGAGTGCAACCGACTTGAAAGGTTTAGGCACGTAGCTCGATATGCAGCAGAAACCAGCAGCTGAACCGCATCCAACAGCTAACTTTTCCCGCAATTGCAAGTTAAATCTGTAGAAAGCATAACTCAGCGATTTAGTGTTAACGGTTGAAGCTGACCATCTTCTCATCATGGAAATGCTAAGCATGTTAACACTGCAAATCCATTTCTATGATCTGAACAAAAAGTAGTCCGCCATTTTTATCAGCCATGTGACTTTGGCGGGGAATTTTTCCAGAACCTTCTATCAACAAAATGGCGGGTGAAGAGACGCCCATGGAGGTGGACGCGTCCGACCAGGAGTGGGTGTAGTTGATCCAGCGTGTTCATGTATGCCTGAACGTATGTGTATAGGTGGATATCGTGACCGAGTTAGTATCCTTGATTATCGCACGTTAATCCTCGTGCGCTGATTCGCTTTGTTTGCCTTTGTGGGTTTCGTTGATTCGAGTTTGCCTCTAAGTCAGAGCAAGTTGGATCCGGAAGGAGTTGATACTTTCGTTAGTTAAATGTCCCTCCTCATCCAGGGACGATTAAAATCTTTTTATTTCTGACGAAATGTGATTCGACCGCATTAATCACAATCTGGCTCGCTTGTAATTAATCTAATAATTAACTGGGCGTACGCGCGTGTCCCTTCCTCTCTCTCTGTGCATGTGTGCGCACATGTATGTGTATGTGTGTGTAGACACCCCATACACACATTAATGCGAGTGGTCTCCTTAATACAGGACCTCTGAGCATCATAAGAAACTGGGAAGTGATTGCTACAGGCAGGAAGACTACAATGGGGCTCTTCAGCACTACAGCAAGGCAATAGGTGAGCGGCGTCTTCTCTGTGGTATTCTTCTGCTATGACATCATCAGTTCTGATTGAATGAGACATAACAGTGCTGTATTTTGAAATTTGTTAAGGGATGAGCGGGGACATGAAAATAAGGTTACAAGCATGTTCTGTGTGTGTGTGGGGGGGGGGGGGGGGGAGACATATACACATACATGTTGACCTAAGTCTTGGGAGGGTGAGATTAAAGCCAGGGGAGCAAATTTTGCCCCCAGGATTCCTGAATGTACTACTGTGTGCCCCCCCCCCCCCCAATACCAATCCCCATTCCTCCTCTTCCTCCCACAAGAGGGCCAACCGTCTAATGCAGTGCTGTATGCTAACCGAGCCTCGGCTTACTTGAAGCTGAAGTCGTGGGCCAAAGCAGTTGAGGATGCTCAGTGTGCAGTAGCCAAGGACCCTACATGGCCAAAAGTGTGTGTGTGTGTGTGTGTGTGTGTGCGTGTGTGTGGTGTGTGCGTGTGTGTGCGTGTGTGTGTGTGCGTGTGTATATGTTGTGTGTGTGTGTGCGAGTGTGTGTGTGTGTGCATGTGTGTGTTATGTGTGTGCGTGCGTGCGTGTGCGTGCATGCGTGTGTGCGTGTGTCTACAGTACATAGGCGTTGCAGCTTGTGTGTACAAAGAGGTGCTAGCACTTGCTCTTGTGTTTGTGTGTACGTATCTACACATATGTACATGTATGTGTGTAGTGGAACATTATGTTCAAACAGAGGTATCATCCTCGGTCCACCCTGTGTGCATACATCTTTGTCTGTGTGTGTAGGGTAAGTACAGATTAGCACAGTGCTATCTTGCTGTTGGGAAGACGCAGTTGGCAAAGGAGAATATCACGAGGGTGCTTGAACATGACCGAAAGAATGCAGAGGCTGTGAAGTTGGTGAGTTGTTGATTTGTGCAACTTTGCTTATTCTGCTTGTCACTCTATTCCTCTCACTGTGTGTCTCTCATTCATTGCTCCCAGTATCACTAAATTGTCACTATATGCTTTTTGTTTCCTTCTCCTTCCCTCGCCATCCCTCCCTCCCTCTCCCCTCCCTTTCCCCTCCCTCTCTCCTCCCTCTCCTCTCCCTCTCCCTTTGTTTCCTTCTCCTTCACTCCCCATCCCTCCCTCCCTCTCCCATCCTTTCCCCCTCCCTCTCTCCTCCCTCTCCCCTCTCTCTCCCCTCCCTCTCCCCCCCTCTCCCCTCCCTCTCCTCTCCCTCTCCCCTCCCTCTTCCCTTCCTTCCTCTCTCTGTCTCTCCCCCTCCCTCTCTCTTTCTCCTCCCTTATATTGACTCAGTTACAATTGATTGAAGAAGCTGAGAAGTATGTTTATCACATGGACAAGTACATGGAAGAAGAAGATTATCGCACTGCTCACTTCTTCTCTCGGAAGTGCTTGGAGCTCTGCCCAGGTGCTACGGCAGTGCGGCTAAAGATGGCGGAAGTGCTCATGCTGGATCAGAGGCATGACGAAGCAGGAAGAATATGCAAGTGAGGATTGTGGGTGTGATGAATTTAACACTTTTCAAGCAGCGGACATTTAGGCATAGCTGATAGACCGTGACTCTACTGTTTCTCCCTCTGTGTGAGTAACTTCATTCTCCTCTCCCCCTCCCCTCCTTTCTCCCCCCCACCCCCCACACACGTGCACTTCTCCCTGTCCCTATCTTGCCCTCTAGTGCTGTCTTGATGGATGATCGCAGGAATGCAGATGCTATCTACATCAAGGGCATGTGCATAATGCGCCAGGGCAACCCGGAGAAGGCCATGGACTACTTCAAACAGGCTTCGCAGTTTGACCCAGATCACAAGACATCGCGAGCAGCTTTCAGGGTGCGTGTGCATGTGTGTGTACTGTACGTAGGATAGCAGGTAATGGAGGATTTGACTACCGTTTATAGTACGTAATTCATATACATATGTATGTGGGCATACAGATACATATATACATCTATTTGTACGGTAACACTCACTACTATTCTGTATTGTAGTACACGTCTGTTAGCATGTACTGCCTTCATTGAGCGTCCTGGTGAGAGTGTTACCTACTGTGGATGATCCATGTGATTGCCTCTTCTTCCCTTTAGCGAGCGAAGCTGGTTGTGGCAAAGAAGGAAGAGGGAAACACTGAGATTAAGTCAGGGAACTACCAAGCGGCCTATGACATCTACACTGAAGCGCTGGCTGTGGATGCTGTGAACGTGTCCCTCAACTCAAAGCTCTACTGTAACAGGGCTCTGGCTGCGTCAAAGGTACTCTTTGTGTTGCCATGGTGATTGCTGTAGTCATGGTTACTGTAGGTGGTCACGTATACCGTGAGTGTCTGTAGATACTGGACAGTAGGAAGGAAGTGTTTTCATTAGAGAGGTGTCATAGGTATAATGGTCTTGCACACATCTCCATGTAGCTGGGACAGTAGGCACTGCCCTGCTTAGAGAGGTGTCCTTATTTCAGAGGTAGCTTTGTACACATCTCTATGTAACTGAGACAGTAGGCACTGCCCTTATTGGAGAGGTGACCTGAATTCAGGGTGTCCTTTATAAGGGGCTCCACTGTGGTTAAGGGTTAGATACATGTATGTACAAACGGTGTTTTGTTCACTCTGTCTCCTGTAGCTTGGCAAAGTGGAAGAGGCCATCCAAGATTGCAACCAGGCACTAGAGCTTGACCCCAGCTATGTGAGGGCCCTGCAGAGAAGAGCCAAGCTGTAAGTGTGTGTGTGTGTGTGTATTGTGTGCAGAACAGGGGGAGGAGCATGGGTGTGGAGGGGGAGGGGGAGGAAGCGTGGGCGTGGCGGGGGGGGAGGGATGAGGAGGAGAGGGGAGAAGGCGTGGAAGTTACTGTATGTATGGGGAAGGCGAGTAGGAGATATGTAGAGTAGAGAGAATACTGTAAGATGGTTCACTTGTACTGTGTTCTTCCTTAGCTATCAAGACAATGAGCAACACGAAGAAGCTGTGAGAGACTATGAGAAGCTTTTAACCATGGAGCGGACAAGAGGTTCACAAACAGCACACAGCAACAAACATTGTAGTTCATATATTACTGTACAGTATGTGTGCTTTAGGCTCTGCTGTGTAAGGTGTAACCGTATAGGCCTCCACAACATGTAGTGTGGAAACTCTTAGGCCCTGCCTTCAGTTGAGTTGCATGTGAGAACAGAGTCACTCACTCATTGCCATCCGCTGTCCAATGTGCTATAGACAACCGAGAAAATCTTTCTGAGGCCAAGCGATTGTTGAAGATGAGCAAGAGAAAGGACTACTACAAGATCCTCGGCGTCGGCAAGGATGCTACAGAGAATGAGATCAAGAAGGCCTACAGGAAGAAGGCATTACAGCACCACCCTGGTACGCTTGGGGTGGGAGAGGAGAGGAGAGGAGAGGGTAAAGTATGTCAATCAATGTCTTAGTGTCTACAGTTGTGTGGCTGGAGGTGGGAGGAGGGGAGGAGGGGGTGGTTGACGGAGGAGTTTTTTGTAGTTGTAAGAGAGGCTGCAAGTGTCATTGTGTGGACTTCTTGCCTCACATCAATAGATCGGTGTCCGAATGCCACCAAAGAAGAAAAGGAAGAGATGGAGAAAGCTTTTAAAGAGGTACATATGCACAAACATGTCACAGAAGTACCACAGCCAAGGCCAAAGAGGATGTGTTGGGTGGTGATTCTGTATGGCCTGAAGCAAGAGACCAAGGGTATCCTTAGTGAAACCTGTCTAAGACAGCCACCTGTGGGCCAGTTCTAACTGACCTTCATAGAGAGGTGGCTGCTCTACAGAGGTAGTTCACAATGCTTTAGTGCTATTTGGGGCCAGGGAGGCTGGCTGTGTTAGAGAGGTGGCTGCCCAACACAGTGACCATCTTAGACAGGTTCCACTGTATGTGAAACATGAATTAAGTGTGGTGCTGTGAGTGTCTTATAAGGCTTAAATGTGTAGGGAATCTCCCTTCTACCCCAGGTTGGTGAGGCCTATAGCATATTGTCTGACCCACAAAAGAAGCACCGTTATGACAGTGGAGCTGACCTGGAGGATCTCATGAGTGGTGGAGGAGGTGGGTTATTACAAGATGTTGATGTACACTGCGCGCACACATAGTGGCACATCTCATACTCTAGCATGCGTGCACATGCGTGCACATGCGTGCACATGCATGCACATGTGTGCACATGCATGCATTCATTGTCATGCTCATATGCAGTATTGCACCAACACACATCTACAAGCTGTCACAGACTATGCCACACATACCCACACACATGCACACACACACTCATGCGCACACACAGACACACAGACACACACACACACACACACACACACACACACACACACACACACATACACACACACGCGTGTACACACACATACACACATGCACACATACACAAATACACACACATTCACATGCACACACACACACACACAAATACACACACATTCACATGCACACACACACACAAATACACACACATTCACATGCACACATACACAACTACACACACATTCATATGCACACATGTATGCCACTTCCTACCTCAACTGTCCTTACACTCCATGTCCAGGCTTTGACCCTAATGATATATTCCAAGCCTTCTTTGGAGGAACAGGTGGTCCCAGTTTTGGTTTCACATGTGAGTACTGGGAGTTGGGACATGTACTCACCTGTAGTGTATTGCATTACTCACTCCTGTTGTCACTGAATCTGATTTCAAATATTTTTGATCTTATATATGTCAATACATGGGCCTGCACAGTAATTTAAGCTGAAGAGTAGCATCTTGTTTTTGGAGGCACAGTGAGCCTTTTTTAAGACAGCCACCTGTGGGACAGTTCTAAATGACCTTTATAGAGAGGTGGCTGCTCTACAGAGGTAGGTATTGCAATGTTTTAGTGCTATTTAGGTCCAGGGAGGCTGGCTGTTTTAGAGAGGTGGCTGCCTTACACAGTGACCATCTTAGACAGGTTCCTTTATCGCAATTTGCATGTTTTAGTGGCAGTTTGCCTCATCAACATGCGTAACTGCTTGCGTACTTACCTTGATTCCTGTTGCTGTTTGCAGCTGGATTTGGTGGTTCAGATTTCTATAACTTCCGTTCTCAAAGTGGACCGGGGAGCTTCCATTTTGATTTCTCATAACCTATTCTTTGTCGACCATTGCGTAGCTCACCTCATAGTTTGTGCATGTTAACGGGTACTACACAATTTTGTTGTACTTAGATTGAGATTAAAAAATAACACGCAATATTGTACATTTTGTGTTTACATTACTATTTATTAATTTCATTACAAACACTTGTTGTGCTACGTGTTTATACAACACCTTAGTGTATGCGATTTCATGCTTCAACTATGTGAGTACGCTTGTGTGAGCTGATTGGCTGCGTAGTGCAGAGAAATTGATGTACAAGCATATATATGTAATATTTTTTGAAGTCAATGTTAATTTCATGCATAAATGATGTTCAATGCAGTTTGTTGTGTATTGAATTGGAAACTTACACATTCAAGAAATTGTTAAATAATTCACTATAGTCTGTGGTCATGTAATAATGTACGCCTCGTCTGAAGGTGAAGTGTCACTACACAATTTACTGTACCACTTTGTATCAGTAATTGCATTTGTGAGGCCAATTGCAGTTGTACGTAAGCTTGCGTGCAAGCTCAAGGTGAGTAGTCCATACCCTTATTTGAATGATTGTAAACGTCTTCATTGTGATGCATGCAGATAATTATACACCAATGTTTTACTGTAGTAAACTGTACATGTGTTATATATAAAAGCAATGTATATATAGTGCATACAATATATATACTGTACATATAGCTACATACGTATATAAAATGCATTCATATTATACAGCAATGTGTGGTAGTGTGTCATGTACATTTAGTACAGTGTGTCACTGTTGCTAGGTATGTTGCTCAATTCCATTAGTTTATCGTTGTCATCAGCAGTCATCTTCCTGAAAGTGGACACGCACATAAATACAGATTCAATAATCATAGCATTTATATACATTGTTCAATTACATCATACTTTAAAGCTATCAAATAATATTAATTGTCTGTAGATAACTTAATGCAAGATATACGTACAAGGTAGAGAAATCAGCTAATGACAAATGAGTATAGTTAGTGTCTGTCATTAATGAGGATTTGCAGAAGAACAGGACGGCTGAAGGACTGGGCACCACCATAGGAGCAATACCTAGCTTCCTAAACACATACTATACACATAATATGTTCAAACCTGCATAGTGTAACTGTATTAATTAATCTCACCGTGATGCCAGCCTTCTGCAGCAGTAAACTGCTTCAATGAGAAACAGGGAACAGAGACCGAAGGTGAAGACTGTGCCCACCACGATTGCAGGTACTCCGATATTTACAACACTGTCACAGATGGGACAGGTCCCTGCATCTGGGAGTATACAACACAGACAGTTGTGGGGAGAACAGTTGACAAACATGCATGCATTGTGTACATGTATTTCTATATGTTACAGTTCACTTAAAGGGGCCTCCAGTCAGCATATATATACAGGATGTACCACAGCATCAAATTCAATGAAGCACAGGATGTTTTGATCCAGAAATCAACAGCAGTTACAAAACTGATAATGTGTCAATCATAAATTAGCAACTGCAGTGGATCTACAGATCAAAATATCCTGAGAAAGACCCTCAGCTTGAAATATCCCGGATAATGATTTAATGTGACTACCAGAAGCTGTGGCAACAATTATTGATCAAATGAAGCTACACACGCTGTACAGAGTGTAGTGCATGTACCTGGGTCCTGCACACAAACGGGCTGAAGGCTCCAATGACCGCTACTTCCATTGCAAGCAATCCTTCCACTGCCAGATAGAATGTGGCCACTTTCACAGGTGTATAATGCGACACTGGCATTGGAGGAGGCGGAGTCCACTCGGCCATTGGTAATTACAGGGGGTTCCCCACAGGAAATTTCACAATCTGCGTATGGACACACAGCACCAAATGGAAACACATATTCACCACCTGTGGAACTATAATTACAGTATGTATGGTGTATTTATATATGATTTGGGGCCTGTGGTAATGTACAATATGGGATGTGTTGGGACTTACTACATTGGGTAGTGTTTCCACTCCAAGTCCCATTTTCGGTGCACATTCTGGTTTGGGACCCAATCAGCTCACATCCCGCTCCACATTCAAATTTGTACTGTGTACCCACAAAGGGCTTGTCAGGAGCTTCAAGGGCTGAGCCATTGAGTGGGGCCTGCAGCTGACTACAGCCACCTGTACAAAGTGGAGGGGTGAAGTGTATATAATTTATACTACATGCAATGACAGATGTACAATATCAGAGGGTGATTACCACCACACACCATATAAATACATGCTCACATAATGTCATATTTATACAAATGCAGTACAGTAGATACCCCTTCTAAAATTCTATTATACAGTACAGCACATGGCTCTTTATACAGAATGTATGCATTAGATGAAATTGAAATGCTGTTACTGGTAAAGTGAATGTGGATGTGTCCTTAGCTCACGCTGGCACTGCACCTCCCCAGACTACGTCCCGCTTTCCTGGCATGTCATGTTGTTGCCCTCGGTAACCAGTATGTAGCCACTCTGACAGTCCAACGTGATGACACTTCCAGCAGAGATAGGCTCAGGTATGCCTGAATAGTTAGCATTCTCGGGAAGTGGAGGCCTACGGCAAGTGCCTAGGAACACATAAAGAACGTCAAAGGGGAGGAAGACAGAGAGGAAGAGGGGAAGAAAGGAAAGAGTTGGTAACTATGTAGCTAGTCATAAATAAACTGTACAGACTTGCAATTGAAGGAAGTTGACCACATCACACACTATTCCACAGCAAATGCTGTATGGATATACATTTGAAACAGGCTATAAAAAGGTCACTGACCTTTGACCTCTGAACCCGGGAGGAGGGTGTATGTTCCCAGACCACTAATACAGGTACCGTCACTGAAGCCGTAGAATGCTCCGACAGGACCTGATAGGACGAAAGACGTGGACTCCAGGTTGCCAATGCTCACCACCTCTGGCACCAGCTGCCCTTCTCTGAAGACTGTAAACTTCATATACGATAGACACTGGGCACTGTCTGTAATAGTACAGGAAAGGTAGCCAATACAATGTATAGTAGAATAATGCAAGAAGTAGAACATTCACAGATACTGTACATATGTATGTATTATTATATGCATGAAGGTTGGGAGGATCAAGAAGAGAAAGAAGTCAATTTCAAAGAGATCAAACATTAAGATGTTATAGCTTGAAGTTAAGATAATTATACCAGTTCACTATGACAATTATCATATTATGTACAAATAAATCAGAACTTGTAATTGACTCAGCCTTCTAGTGTGTCACTGTGTGCTCTTCTCGTCCATGTATGTATGTACACGTGTGTGTGTCAGATCGACAGTCAGATGAAAGAACAGACATGAACTACATGACAGAAATCATGCATGTGCTCAAACCAATCTGTCAATTCAAGCGCACTAAAAACTTGAGTCAAATCGCACATCGAGTTGCTTCTACATGCACACACAAACACATGAACACGCACATTAATGTTTTTCTTTCATTGAGCAGGCGTGTCGCATACACAGCTGCATGCTGTGCTGTCATTGACTAAATGTCACTTCGAATTGAAATTAATGACCAACGGTTACCGTAAACTGAAAACATATACTAGGTATAATCAGATAAACTGAGACTTGAACTTGTTACAATTTCATTTTTGAATCAGTTTTGTTTGTGAAACTCCACTGTTCTTGTACGTGTGTTTTTCCTGGAGACATAGTGTATATATAACGCAAACCTGCAGTGTCACACACACCATTTGACCTCAGGGCATATTGGGGACACACCTGGACTGGACATTGCCGTGGCAAGAGCTAGATCGCTATGTAAGATTGGCCTGTAGCTGGTGTGATCATTTCAGATACAGTGTATATGTATGTATGTACATGTTGTGTGCGGCATACATACTATTGACTGTACCCTGTATGTAAAACTAACTATGCACAATCTTATCTTAGGAACAGCTCTCGCGCGCGTGCGTGTGTGTGTGCGTGTGTGTGTGTGTGTGTGTGTGTGTGTGTGTGTCTGTGTGTGTGTGTCTGTGTGTGTGTGTCTGTGTGTGTGTGTGTGTGTGTGTGTGTGTGTGTGTGTGTGTGTGTGTGTGTGTGTGTGTGTGTGTGTGTGTGTGTGTGTGTGTCTGTCTGTGCGTGTCTGTGTGTGTGCATATGCATGTGCATCTGTGTGTATTACTGTGCTAAATGGAGGCATTTATTCATCTGCAGAAATTGAATGCATAAAATGCAGCATGGACATTAGTGTGTGTGCATATCACAACCACAATGCTCTATACATTCTCAAATTCTATAATTCATACACCATTTCACCTCATACATGTATACAGATTGTTCCTGACTGCTACCCCTTCACACACACTGACTGGTGCAATGGCCACTTACACTATCGAGCCCACACTAGTGGGAATTGAAGGAGAGGGGGTGATTGAAGGAGAGGGAGGAATTGAAGGAGAGGGGGGAATTGAAGTGGGCACCAGCGAAGACACAGTTGTTACACGTTACGCTGCCAATAAAGATGCCCTTGCTGTGCATTTCAGTGCTGGTAGAGACACCAGTGCTGTGAGCTACCGTGCCGGTGAAGACATGGTTGCGGTGAATTATGATGCCAGTGAAGACATGAGTGCTGTACGTCACGGTGCCGGTGAGTCTGCATACATACCTTACAGACAAACAGCTATAATATATATAGTTACACTAAGGATGTATACAGTATAATTTGGGTTAGCATATAATGGATTATGCAATGTTCGCTCCGTGAATTTGTATCATTACATTATGTTACAATATTTGCTTGCATTCTATAGCATCACACCATTTTATATAAACTGTATCCGTGCATGCACTCAACATTAATGTACGTACACATGCATGTATATGCAGTGTAAATAGAGAGGGCAGAGCATACATGGGCTGATATAATATAGTATGTACTTCAACCTCCACAGCTAGTATAATGTTCTATTCAATAGTGTATAGGTCATTCCTCCCTCCTCATGCATGCAGAAGCAATTCTGCAAACTGGGCCTACATTGGACATTACCGTCCCACGTTTCACAGTACCGTTTACAGTTGTACTCAGCCAAGTGATGACTCAAATGTACCCCAAGTTGAAGGAGCAGCTGATCACCATCAATGAAACCGAGATGATAAAACTATCAAATTGTCTCCACTATCGGCTGGTTTCCTTCAGTGAGCCATCACCTGTGATCCAATTCACAACACATGTCACTAGTAGAATCGTCATAAACTCCACCTCTGTACCAATTAAACCTGTCCTCAATGTTGGGAGTGAAAGTGATGCGAAGCAGGACGCAGATGTCACGTTTGCCATGAAGCAAGGCATTGTTTTCAGCAACAGTGACTGCAGCTCCAAGATTGATCCTTCGTTTATGAAGAGCTGTAACTCGCTCATAGCAAAGGCTCAAAATAAGCTGCACATGTGCAAAGGGACGATAGAAGTGCCACCCAACTCGAAGTTAACAGTCACAGTCACTGCCAAAGTTTTGCGGTATGAAGGGGAAGCCGTTGTAGATGTTGGAGCTTTGACTGATACCACGTTTCAAGCAACCCGTGAAATAACTAAAACATCCTGTTTTGGCATATGCGGAAATAAGAAGAAACTGACAGAAACACACGACTTGGATAAAATTTTCAGGACACAGCCGGGGTACAGGAATGATGGAACCATGGTGGTTTATAGGAGTGTTTTCAGGTACTCCTACAATGGAGAGCAGCTCACCTTCCATGTAGCTAGAGAGGACTAACATTTTGACGGCTAAGCAAGCACGTGCACAACAGGAAGATATTCAACGATTCGGTAGCTGAAAACTATTAATAATTTAGGAGTTTGATCTTAGCCTTGAAGGATGACATAGAGATGCCTTCAGTTGTACCATTAATTTTAATTTTCTAGGTTATGTTGACATTTTCTTCAGAAATAATGTAATTCTACTGTGTGGCCAAATACAAACATTATAGAAATGGAAGCATTGACACTATAGCCCAACTGAATGAATAGTTACTGCACATTTTGATTGCATGGTGCGAAATGATGCTCCAGTGTGCATGTGCCCTTCTGCCATGGATCCTGGATTGATGGTACAGACTATCTGCTTGGTTTCTTTGGCTGGTAAACATAGGCCTACAAGGATCTATCACTGATTATGCTATGATTGACGATTGTCAGTCATCACTAAGATAAGAAGGTATGTTATCGTGTTGCCGTGGCAATGTGTTCCAATGTACGGACCTATGTATGCCCCTTGATGTTCAGGCATACAACATTCAAGAAATGGATACATATAATTATCATTAAAGGACATGCATGCACATACATACGTAGCTATGTAATAATCGGATCTCACCAGATGCTGGGAGTCCAACCTCTATACTCTGCAGATAGTCCCCAACTTCCATCACAATCATCCTTTGAAGAGATGTGCTATCAAGCGATCCATGCATCAATGTCCTCTCTTCTCCAGAATCAAGCTGATACGCAATCACAAGCCCCCTTATAACACTACTAGTAGCATGAACAGTTATGTTCTGTATGCTCACAGCAAATGGAGACCCCAGCTCCACAAAATCGTCAAAAATGTTTGCACTCCTTGACTTTGAAAGACCATATCGAGGGCCTTGAAGCATCCGAGTTGGTCTTTCTCTCCACTCCTCTGGATCAATATACACTCCCAGCTGGTCAAACTGCAATCCCGTTGCACCATAGAATCCTACCACAGGCCCAGTAATAGAGGTGGCCCAACCAGTTACACTTCCGGCAGAGTACTCTTCTCTGCTCCCACTACTCCTAAGTACAGTGAAGCTTACTGCATTGATCACATAGATGTCGTTCGATGGGCTGTACCGTCCGCCCATGCCTTCTAGTATGTCTCCTGGCTGTAGAGTAATGGAGATATCCGGCGTAGGATTAGTACCCGAACCGTAGATTAGTAGAAACAAGCTGGCCATCTGCATCCCAGGATCAAAAATGTTGCTCAGCGTATCGTTGGCTGTGAAAGTTGCTGCAATGGCCAGCAGTCCACCGCTACTTGTGGCCCAAACTTGCACGGTATGCAGACGAACACGATCTGCCTCGTAGTCCAGGCCTAGGTCAGCGATATGATCAAAAGTCGTATCTCCGCTGTAGCCTCCAAGCTTTCCTCCCCTGTAAAGAGTTCCTTGTGCACGTACGAGGCATACTAACAAGCAGAACGTCCTCGAAAACATTGCTAGCCCTTGTAGGGCGGCCATCTTTATGCTACGGCCACACCCAGGAAAGGGGGCGTGGTAGCGAAGCATGGCTTCCGGCCCAAGCGCAGGGAATCGGCTCGTGGCGTTGGTTATCTGCGATATCATCGCTAGATTATGCAGTTCTCATGTAGCTACCGCCTCCCTCCGTGCTGTTGGGGGAGTTGGAGTACAGGACAGGGTGACAACGTTTGACCACCATCGCGAGCTAAGGATGCAGAGGGCTTGCCTGTCACAAATCAGCATCTGGATGGGTGCTTCTGGCGGCATTCTGGCCTTCGGTGCATCATACATCGACGGCGCGGCAAGCAACCAATTGGAGGCTTCGCGTGTCACAACTAGCGCTTTTATGTCCATATATGCCAACCATAGTGATCCTCCACCTACATTATCAATACAGCTAGAAAGTGGGGAGTATGTTCAGAGTATGCAGGGCTGGTACGGCCTGTCCGGTGCACAAGTGACCATCAACTACATCAGCTTCACCGTGCAGTTGTTGAATGGAAGCACTGCAGTGTTTGGTGCTGGTGTCCAGTCAGGATGGCAAGAGACTGTAGACGGGCCTGTCTTTGGCTTTTGGGGCTCACACGACACTCACATTACACACATTGGTGTGTACGTAGATCAGACACTGTGGAATGAAAGTAGACTTAGTGTGCTTAAGCTTCCCAAATATGGTACCATCAGAAGCGCTTTTGATCGTCCATTTGATAGCTATGACTCTGTAAGTCAGGATTCTGTGACAATTGATTTCTTGTCTGTTTACCAATCTGCTGATGGTATAAGCGGGTTTCATGTTAATTTTTACTTCCCGAATAATGGATCCGGTGATTTTATGCTGTACGGAAGATTTGCAGCAATGTATGGGGATATTCGACTTAATGCAAGTGTCGGTGACTTCATAGCTGGAATGGATCTTGGTTTATCAGGTGAGCAGTGTACATGGCTGTGCGTGTATACAAGTTGGTCACCTGGTATATATATGTGTCAAGCTTATACATATTCTCCATTACATGCGATGCTAGTCATGTGACCAGAATTGATTGCAGTGTGTGTTGTGTTGTCGACGACTTGTGGGCTGCTATATCATACCTATATATATATAATATGTGAATTGCAGCTATGATCATGAGTCATTATCCAGGCCACTTTTGAGCAAAATTGCTGCCACGTACTGCACATTGCACTTGGCAATGGCAGGACATTTCACCCAAGGGTTCTTGTTGTCTGTAGCAACTGATGCACACAGACCTTTGGGTCTAAACACCCATCCTAGTCTAGTGTGCATCCGATGTTCCTTGCATGCTCCTGTGGACAAGCTAGTGTACATTAACTATAAGTGTGTGGTTGAGTAGCTAGGAGCACACAGACAAGATTGAGTTAGTTAATTGAGCTAGCTAGTGAGTTGCTAGTCGGTGTGTTATCATTAATATTGTTTATGTAAGAATAGAATTTATAGGTGGAGATTGGGTGCTCTACTTTCATTGCATGTACAGGAAGCAGTAGCTGCATTGTTGGAATGAATGTTGTGGTGAGGAGAGGTCACACTCAGACCAATGAGATTTACAGGTTTGGTGGCTCAGTTGACGGTGCCCAAAGTCACATATCTATCAATGAACCCATCCATGGTTTTCATGGCTTCTACGGCAACTGTATTAGTGCTTTAGGTGTGTACTCTATTTTACAAGAACAAGGTTCCTGCAGTGAGAATGACACCCATTGTTCAGCCGGTACGTTATGCAGTGAGCTCTGGCCGGGATTAGTATTTGCCGTGCCTTACAATGGTCTGTTTGTTTTGTTGTTATGATATCAAAGCATGCAACAATATCTGTGGATGGGCAAATTTAAATTTTTAGGTGATTGAAGTGAGGGCTTCTCAGCTGGTGTAGGTATGAGAAAGGGGTTAGCTCTCCAAATACCAAGTTAATCCAACACAGTTTGAAATCTTGCCTATGTTTCGACCAGATGTTCTGGTCTTCCTTGGGCCAAAACACTGTTGGATCAAGCCGGTATTTGGAGAACTAACCCCCTTTTTGGTGATTGTAATTATGCAAGATTTGGTTATCAACAACATAACATTTTGTTTTCTAGGTGTCTGTGGAATTGAGAGTGATGGTCAAGCAAAAGGTAAGTCTGCACAGTATATGAAGAGAACTGAGAGTACACATAGGACATTCATACTGCATATTTTACAGAGCAGTGGGACTTGAATGAAGTCTATAAAAATCATGACTGCTCAATTTGTGTCACAGCTTGCTCATTTTCGGACCAAGATCATGTTTTGTAGCAGTTCTTTCCATGCAAATATACTTCTGCTACCTGCTGCCATGGGCAACAGGTTATGTACAGTGATTCTGTATAATTAAGATGTATCATTACCCTATAGTGATTGCATGACAATTGCCTAGCTCTTGAGATGACGACATGGGCTTGCAATTATTATGACATCATTAGCAATGTACATACATATGTACCTTCTAACTTCCTTGGGACTTTGCGCTGTCTGTGCCAATGCATTGAACAATACACTGTCTCACCCAGTTAGATAGAGTAATGCTAACATTAAGCCATGTCTGCTTCAGATCTGTTGCAAGCTTGTATAATTCTGATTTCCTCTTCCTGTGCACAAATACTTGCACTTCCCATCCAGACACTGTTCCTGCGTCTGCCGTTTGGCCCTTGGTTTTGGGATGTGTGGGTGCTTCGATCCTCCTGATGGTCGTGCTGCCTGTACTAGGGATCACAGTTGTGCACTGGAGGAACAAGCAAACTCACGTATTTCCAGAACTCACGACAGTGGACAGAAGCTAGCCCCCTGCATATATAACATCTATAACATACAACTGTTTCGACAATATCATTATCTTCCATATTTATGACCGATGTTTATATTTTATCAATGTAATATTTATTCCAATTGCATTTAAACTACTTTTATATTTTATCAATGTAATATTCATTCCAATTGCATTTAAACTACTTTCGTTTGCAGCTACTTCAATCAGTGCTGACCCTCATGAAAAATGACCTCATACAAATCCCATTCAAAATTATATATGTGACAAAGATCAATATACAATATAAAGCAATTGTGTATAGTAGATACAAATTCTGTATGATGCTAGTACAGGATTACATACATACTTAGATTCTTTCCTTCTCAAACTACGTATATAAACTGGTAAGAAAATAGGCCATATGCAACACACCAGTGATTTATATACTGTATACTGTAAGTGATACAAACATAAATTCAAACTACTGTACAATTACACAATAAACCTGTAGAAATATGTGTGAATCCAGAGCACTTCTTCACTATTCACTCTTCCTGTAACTTGGGCGTAGGTAAGGCTCAGACCAAGAGACAACTACTTTTCTTGGTCCATTGAAGGGCTGTACACACACACACACACACACACACACACACACACACACACACACACGCGCGCACACACACACACGCACACACACACACGCACACACATACACATGCACAGAGGAAAAAAGAGACAACAGCAAGGACTGACTATGAATACACAATGCACTTACCAACTTCTAGACTCACACCCTCACATCCTCAGACTAATCACAGTAGCCATTTTTCACTATGAAAATATAATATTATACAAACACCTTCACCCCAACACCTTGAGGTACAAACGAAAGCATCTAATACACATTACTACCTTCACGGCACACTACAGCGTACCTGTCTGCCATGGGACACACGGTAGTTGTCGATGATGACAAAATCGCCTTTCTGCCAGCGATTAAACACCATGTTTCGCCACATCACATCTCTCACATGCCGCATATCCTTCTCTGCTATCTCCGACCCATCACCATACATGGTGTGGAAGCCGCATTTGGTTCCACCGCGAACGTTCAGGAAGAAGAACTTGAGAAAGAACATCACGATTGAGATGAGGAGGTACTTGATTCTGCCCAAGCGTTTGTAAACGCGATACATTTCATCCCACACCATATTCCAGTGGAACACCTGAGGGAGGGAGTAAATGTTACAGATGACAGAACACTGTGTTAACAGTGAAGTGCTCCCCCTCCTACTGGATACTGTGGAATCACTTATTTCAGGATGTTTCTGGCTGAACCACACCCCTCCCACTGGGTGTGACTGACCAGTGACCACACCCCTCCCACTGGGTGTGATTGACCAGTGACCACACCCCTCCCACTGGGTGTGACTGACCAGAGATCACACCCCTTCCACTGGGTGTGATTGAACCACACCCCACCCACTGCATGTGATTGAACCACACCCCACCCACAGAGTGCGATTGAACCACACCCCTCCCACCAGAGTGTGATCAATGACTCCTCACCTGGGCGTGGTTGAACCACACCCTATCTCCAGTGACAGGGTGATCCTCAAAGGCGGCTGCTTTGTTGACAATCTTCAAATCATCATTTTTGCTCCAAGTGAAGTCTAGTTCACTTTTCTGGCATTCATCTTCAATTACATCCTTGCAGTCTGTGTCAAAGACGTCCTCCCATCCCTTCAACATGGTGGGGTCAGTGACATAGGTCTTCTTCCTGTGGTAGTTCCGCACATACATCACCTATGAGCAAGGGCACAGACAGCAATGGGACCACTGCACAGTGGCAATGGGACCGCTGCCCAGCGGCAATGGGACCGCTGCACAGACAGCAATGGGACCACTGCCCAGCGGCAATGGGACCGCTGCCCAGTGGCAATGGGACCGCTGCCCAGTGGCAATGGGACCGCTGCCCAGTGGCAATGGGACCGCTGCACAGACAGCAATGGGACCACTGCCCAGCGGCAATGGGACCGCTGCCCAGTTGCAATGGGACCGCTGCACAGACAGCAATGGGACCACTGCCCAGCGGCAATGGGACCGCTGCCCAGTGGCAATGGGACCGCTGCCCAGCGGCAATGGGACCGCTGCCCAGTGGCAATGGGACCGCTGCACAGACAGCAATGGGACCACTGCCCAGCGGCAATGGGACCGCTGCACAGACAGCAATGGGACCGCTGCATAGCAGCAATGGGACCGCTGCATAGCAGCAATGGGACCGCTGCACAGACAGCAATGGGACCGCTGCCCAGCGGCAATGGGACCGTTGCCCAGCGGCAATGGGACCGCTGCACAGACAGCAATGGGACCACTGCCCAGCGGCAATGGGACCGCTGCACAGACAGCAATGAGACCGTTGCCCAGCGGCAATGGGACCACTGCATAGCAGCAATGGGACCGCTGCACAGTGGCAATGGGACCGCTGCACCGTTAATGCTACAATTGTACCTGGCTCGGCAACCTTGCCCCAGCAATTAAACACCTGGTGCAAAGCACATAACCATATGAGAACAGCTGGTATGTTACACGGATAGCTATGTAGCTGAAAGGAGCGAACAAACTTCATTAGCTAGGGTCAGGATGGCTAATTGTCAAACCTTTCGCCAATTATTCAGCTGTCATTATCAGTGGCCAAGATGACAGCTGAACATCTGTAGAAATGTTTGGCATTATTCTTCCTGATCCTGGCAAACTGTTGTTTTGCTCCCTTTATGTCTGTGCCTAGCCACAAAGGTTTCTTTGCAGCTATGCAGCTAGTTCATATTCTTTGTATAGCACAACACCACAGAGAGCAGAATAAGGTTGAAAAGTGCTGTGAGACTTAGTGAATACTGAGGAAAAGGAGATCCTGGTTTGTCTGGCTTATGACTCAGCTCTAAGCACACATATGTATATATGAGGCTGTGAGGGTGTGAGGGTGTTAAGGGTGTAAGGCTGTGAGGGTGTGAGGCTGTGAGGCTGAGGGTGTGAGGGTGTAAGGCTGTGAGGGTGAGGGTGTGAGGCTGGGGGTGTGAGGCTGTGAGGGTGTAAGGCTATGAGGATGTGAGGCTGAGACTGTGAGGCTGTGAGGCTGAGGGTGTGAGGGTGTAAGGCTGTGAGGCTGAGGGTGTAAGGCTGTGAGGCTGAGGGCGTAAGGCTGGGGGTGTAAGGCAGTGAGGCTGAGGCTGTGAGGGTGTAAGGCTGTGAGGCTGAGGGTGTGAGGCTGTGAGGGTGTTAAGGCTATGAGGATGTGAGGCTGAGGGTGTGAGGCTGTGAGGGTGTAAGGCTATGAGGATGTGAGGCTGAGGGCATAAGGCTGGGGGTGTAAGGCAGTGAGGCTGAGGCTGTGAGGGTGTAAGGCTGTGAGGCTGAGGGTGTGAGGCTGTGACCGTGTAAGGCTATGAGGATGTGAGGCTGAGGGTGTGAGGCAGTGGGATTGTGATCGAGTGTGTATAGGTGTGCTTGAATGTCTGTGTGTATCAACACATCATACCAAACACCATGTACGTATGCTGTCCATTCACTCACCCCCTTGTCCTCAAATTTCTGCCGAACAGCAGGGTCAAGCTGGTTGTAGACCTCCTTAAAGTCGCAAAGGCAAGTCTCTCCTCCAGTAGAGGTAGGCGCAGTGAGGCAGCAGAAGAAGAGGGTGCGGGGAGGAGCTGGGAGAAAAGCCATCTCCAGATGTTGAGGGATAGGGAAGAAACCCGGGAGCTCAGAGGCTGAAAAGACATGCTGTGGACGAGAGGACAATTGTGTCAAGCATAGAACTGCTGCCCACAGAGAAAGGGAGTATACAATGTAACTGATAATGAAAATATGCAAAGAAAAAATCATGGCTGCAACGGCACCCCATCATGACTCGTTTTGTATCCTTGCAACTAAAGAAGCCCTTACCAGGCTAAAACAGATTGAACTTGTTGAACATGTTTATCGGGTATTGTTTATCATGTATTTCCCCAACAATTAGCAAAATAATTTAATATGTTGTGTGCAGATTTGGCTGCAAAATCTACTCGGTGAAATTGTCCGTGCCCACAAAGCTTGCTTCAGGTGCGAAAGGCAAACTAACTCTGGTGCCAGGAATCAGTTTTCTTGGAGATGTCCCACGGTAGGCGTTACTAAGCTTGGGCTGAAACTGTAGGATTACTTCTTCAAAATTCCGCGCCTCCTTCACGTCAAACCCACGAAACATCACTGCTCCTGAAAGGACCAAAAAGCATCATGATGACCTTTTGTGTATCGGTTGCACATGACACTGGTTGTCGTACCGTGTTCAAGGACCTTCCGTTCCAGCCAAGACTTGTTTGTCTTCACCCAATACTTGAGAAAGATGATGGAGTCGTTTCCATCCTTTGGCGTGATGAAGAGGGGGAGGGGATTGCCGTCAGAGGCAATGCTCGTGTTCACGCCCTTAATGGCTTCGGCCATTTTGTATAATGACGTCATCTCACATGACGTACACAGATTGCAGTAGGAGGGGACTACGGTGAAGACCTTAAGGTGCACCCAGCCGAATCTAGAGCTATTCTCGCCCTCAAAGAATTTTTGTCAGAGAACATTGAAGGTGAGTCAGCAAATGTGCGTACAGAAGTACGCATGATACAGATCGCGCGCTTTAATAGCCGATAGTCTGTCAGAGACTGGTGAGTGCAGCGAGAGGCGCTTGCAGGTATTAAACCAAACGAAGGGATACACAAAGGACCAGGCAATACGTGTTGGTACCTTAGTTGCTCTAGCAAGTTGTAGCTGAGCGGCAGAAATCGCTTGACCTGTGCTGGCCTTGCTCATGTTGAGCTACACTCTCAGTGTCTGTCCTGAAACCATGTGACCAGGCCACTATATCTCATCTTTGCTGTATCCTTGTTTGTTTCTCTTTGTTTAGCTCTGTAATAATGATTTGGCTTCCTTCCTTTCTCCACACACGCACACACACACACACACACACACACACACACACACACACACACACACACACACACACATGCACACACACACACACACATGCACACATTGATATCCTCGTGTAGGAACCCCTTCTGTCTCTCAAAGTAGTGCTGTGTACTAGTGAGTGAATATGGATGAGGAGGACTATGCCTGTGACAAATTTGTCCCTCAAAGGATACGGACAGACACCTGTCGAAGGTGCTACCAACCACTGAAAATGCACAAACACCCTGGCTCTGTCCCATCGGCAAACAGTCTGGCGAAGGAGAAGCCAGCCTCTAGCCCACCACGACCTCGCCCGTCTCCCCCGACGATGTCAAGAGACTCAAGGTCACCCTCAGTGGAAGGCAGGCCACCTCTGTTGCGCTCTAGCTCATACGTCAAATCCGCTGGGGACTCTGTGAAGCGGAGGACAGAGCGATCGAGTGGGTCCTCGCCACCTATGCATGTCAAATGGCCGTTGCCTGCACGCCCGCCCCCACCGTTGCAGAGCCCTCCCCCAATACCTCCTCCTCCTGCACTCTCGCCAGAGCCGTCTGATGAACTGAGTGTAGCGAAGAAGAAGCTGTCTGAGTTACTCCCCATTAAAACACGTACTAAGGCACCACCAGAAGCGCATGGCTCATCCGTGCCACTGCAAATGCCGCCAGCGACACCACAACCTACTGAAGAAGCCCGCCAGGCTGAAGACCCTGCCCCTGCTGAAACGTTGGAACCCCAGAAGGAGGAAACGTCTACCAGTCGTCTTCCAGAACAACCTGAAGTTCCGAACCAGTCAGTAGCGGCAAAGGTAGTGGATGAGGATATTGTGCTTGCACTGGATGAAGGAGTGACGGAATCAGCTCCACCTTCTGTGGCAGCAGGAGATTCTTCTAAAGATTTAGCCTCACCACTCCAATCAGGAGAAGTGGAACATCAGCCAGTTGAGCAAGAGCCTCATGTCAACATGCAAGATGAGCATGGAAGTATGTCAAAGGATGTCCCACAGCACTCTGATGCACTGCCTCAGGGTAATGAAGCAATGCCTCAGGGTGATGAAGCAATGCCTCAGGGTGATGAAGCAATGCCTCAGGGTGATGAAGCAATGCCTCAGGGTGATGAAGCAAAGCCTCAGGACAGTGAAGCAATGCCTCAGGATGATGAAGCAGAGCCTCGGGATAGTGAAGCAATGCCTCGGGGTGATGAAGCAAAGCCTCGGGATAGTGAAGCAATGCCTCAGGGTGATGAAGCAATGTCTCATGGTGATGAAGCAATGCCTCAGGATTGTGAAGCAACGCCTCAGGATAATGAAGCAATGCCTCAGGATAGTGAAGCAACGCCTCAGGATAATGAAGCAAAGCCTCGGGATAGTGAAGCAATGCCTCAAGGTGATGAAGCGAAGCCTCAGGATGGTGAAGCAATGCCTCAGGACAATGAAGCAATGCCTCAGGGTGATGAAGCAATGCCTCAGGGTGATAAAGCAAAGCCTCAGGATGGTGAAGCAATGCCTCAGAATAATGAAGCAATGCCTCAGGGTGATGAAGCAATGCCTCAGGGTGATGAAGCAATGCCTCAGGGTGATGAAGCAAAGCCTCAGGATAGTGAAGCAATGCCTCAGGATGATGAAGCAATGCCTCAGGGTGATGAAGCAATGCCTCAGGGTGATGAAGCAAAGCCTCGGGATAGTGAAGCAATGCCTCAGGATAGTGAAGCAATGCCTCAGGATAGTGAAGCAATGCCTCAGGATGATGAAGCAATGCCTCGGGGTGATGAAGCAATGCCTCGGGGTGATGAAGCAATGCCTCAGGGTGCTGAAGCAATGCTTCTTGGTGACGAACTTCATGATCTAGACCCTGCTTTCCAAGGGTTTCCCGCCGAAGTGCCCCCTCCCCCACCTCTCCCTCCCCAAGGCTTTCCGACTCATCCCAAGAGCTTGCCATCTCAGCGTGAACCACACACTCCCCCCTCATCCCCTACTGGTGACAGGCCCCGCCCAGGCTCACCACGCCCTCCACCTTTGGTACGTTGCTGCTTGCAGTTTGCAGTTGTCTGGTTGTGAGTGGTTTGTATTGAATGTGATGTCCCACTCCCTGTACTCTTTCAGACACTACATACTTTGCTATTAGAAAGGGTTGGTTCTCCAATACCAGCTTCACAACAGGGTTGAAAACCTTGCCGACGTTTCGACCAGATGCTCTGGTCTTCTTCAGGGCGAAGAGAGAACAAGCGACATGAGGCTCTGGTCTTCGCCCTGAAGAAGACCAGAGCATCTGGTCGAAACGTTGGCAAGGTTTTCAACCTTGTTGTGAAGCTGGTATTGGAGAACCAACCCTTTCTGATGCCTGAGGCAGCTGAGAAGCCCTCACTTCATTTACTTTGCAATTGTCTGTTTCATGCTAGTGTGTCAGCAATGCATGTCACTGCTCAAGCATGACAATTAGTGACTGAATGCCCCAGTGAATGGGAATATTTTGTTAGTGACCCGTGACCTCCTATTGCACACACCACTGCATGCATACATGTATGGTACAATATGCACCACGATACTGTTCACTGTGTGTGTTGTGCGTGTGTGTGTGTGTGTGTGTGTGTGTGTGTGTGTGTGTGTGTGTGTGTGTGTGTGTGTGTGTGTGTGTGTGTGTGTGTGTGTGTGTGTGTGTGTGTGTGTGTGTGTGTGTGTGTGTGTGTGCATATTTCATGTTCCTGAGGATGGTCTGATGGCTTATGCTTCTGTTTAGCTACTCTTGCGTAGCAAGACTGCTTTCCTTTGGAGAATGGTCCGGCTACGCAGTACTAGTCTTTAACGTACTGAGTACACTTTTGTCATTAGCGCAAGTTGCTTCAGATTGACCTAATGTCTACTGTACATGGAGCAACTTCAAGTGTGTCACAGCCATCAAATGAAACTTTCACAAAGGCGCTAACATACAACTGTTCACATTGGCCACTTGCATAATATGCATTTGGTGCCCGTGCTGCACTCAAGCTTTCATCGTTATAAGGTAGTTACTGTAAAAGCTGCTGCAGCGTGTTCTGATAGTGTTTGGTGCTAGAGTGCTATTATAGCCCACCTGTCCATTAAATCACATTACCTGCTCATTTGCTGCCATCACCTTTGCCTGTGACCTATTATGATAGTATTAGACCAATGATTGCGGTTAATGGTGCTATGTCTTGTGCATGTAGGGTGACCATTCGGCGTTGCTGGCTGAAATTCGTTTAGGCCGAGCCCTTCAACATGTGACCCCGCCTACACCAACCCCACCTGTGCAAGCGTATGTACACGATGCAGTCATGGCTGCTATTCGCCGTGGGGTGCAGTTGAATGCTGCTCCCCGGCCACTGGAAGGTGTGGAGAGAGAGAAGGTGTTGGATATATCTTCAGAGTTGCGCAAAATGCAAAAGAAGAGAAGGAAACAGGAGGTACATGTGTGGGAGTGTGTGGGTGGATGAGGGGTGTGTGTGTGTGTGTGTGTGTGTGTGTGTGTGTGTGTGTGTGTGTGTGTGTGTGTGTGTGTGTGTGTGTGTGTGTGTGTGTGTGTGTGTACATACGCATGCCTTAGTGTACAGTATGTGCATGAGTGCCTGCATTACAGGGGTTCCGCAATGTACGTACCAGTGTTAAGTGTCAGAACACCTCCAACTACCCCCATCCCCACTCACATACTCACACACTGACGCATGCATGCACACACACAAATACACACAGACACGCACGCACGCACGCACACAAACACACATGCACAGACACACACACACACACACACACACACACACACACACACACACACACACACACAAACACACATGCACAGACACACACACACACACTTAGCTGCACACTAATATTCTGAAGACATGTGCTGTAATATGATAGAGCAACAGGTAGCACTATCCCCCTGAGTTATCTGATTGTAGCTTCTTCCTCAATTGATGTTTTAGGCTGATGAACGGGCCGACAGGATTGATGAGTATTCTACTGCTTTTCGTGAGCTCGGAGACAATATCCGACAGTTGTACCAGCAGGGGATGCCTCACCTGCAGCAGCTGCGGCACGTGGTTGCAGAGGCACGTGCACTGCTGCAGAGAGCTGAGGTGTGTGTGCGTGTGTGTGTTGTGTATGTTGTGTGTGTGTAAATGTGCAGGTGTGAGTGAGTGTGTTTAGAACTGATCCAACACTTTTCCAGATTCCAGAAGAACTTCTATCTCGGAGATTGAGGTGGCCTTCAGAAATTGTGAGTGGTAGCACATGCAATGCACTTGTACCCGTACACAAGTGTCTTATATACTGTAAGGTCACCATTGATGACCTTAAGCATGATGCCTGTTTCTGTCCACGTTGATGCATATCCCAGTACAGTACATTGTTTTGTAAGTTTCTTCATTTGTAAAGGTATTAATGCATGTCACTTGATGTCACTTTATGTTGCTTTTCGTCACTTGATGTCATTTTTGTCACCCCTGTGCAGCTGTATCCCTACACGTTGACTGTTGATGAAATTGCTGCTTTCGAGCAGAAGATTGATCAGATGAATCGGCTCGTGCACTCATACATGGAAGCCAAGGTGAGGGCAGATGTCTGTCAATTAGACATTAATGGAAGTATTTAATAACCAGTCTTTATTGATGGTGTTGTAGTTGAAGCTTGCAATACTGTTAGCCCTTTATCAAGTAATTTAATTAGTTTGTTATGGCAAAAACGTGGAAAGGTCTGCAGTTAATTGAATCAGTTCATTTTCATTCCATTGCCATATTTGGATTTCCTTAAGGTATCTAATGTCCTTATCTTATGTAAGTACTTCCGGGGGACAGGGGAACAGGTGGGGGACAGGTGGGGGACAGTTGGGAGACAGAGGGAACAGGTGGGGGACAGGGGACAGGTGGGGGACGGGGGTCAGGAAAGTGGACAGGGGGACAGGGGGAACAGGTGGGGGACAGGTGGGGGACAGGTGGGGGACAGAGGGAACAGGTGGGGGACAGGGGACAGGTGGAGGACAGGTGGGTGGTACAGGTGGGGGGACATCAGTGCTCTCCCTGGAAAATAGGTTAAGAAGGGTGCACTGCACGCAAGTCGTATGAGGGCTGGCTAGTGGATGGTGGAGTGTGGGAGAGGGTGTCAGCTTCCTTTGCACAGCACAGTAGGGAGGACACAGAATGTTGTGCAATGCATGTGAGCCTATGCCACATGGTTAGTAGTACATACCTTTCAAGGAGGGTACAGTGCCATGTCCATAGCCTCAAGGAGGGTTCTTTGGGAGCAAGAAGGTTCTGTACCCTTCGAAAACAGCCTAGAGAGAACACTGCTGTGAACCACATACTGTACGTATGTATACCCAGTGTCACGTGTGACTGTACTGTGTGCCACTGTTGGTCCTGCTGGCTTCAATACTATTCCACGACCCCATGCACTTGTCCTCCCCTGTCTCCCTGTCCCTGGTCCCCCCTCATACATACTGTATTTGTACTTTTGTTACTTCATTGTTGTACAGTATGTCAGACTGCATTGACAATAGTACAATTTAGTTGTTGGTCTCTGTAGCTTGCTAGATGAGTTTGGAATACCTACACTGTACATACAGTGACAGGACACATACTGTAGTATGCGTGTCTCCTGCTTTGTGTGTGTGCTGCTGCGATGAAGTCTTTGCTGTCCAGACAACTTGAGTGCATCTGTGCTATTGTTGCAGGCCAGTGGCAACGTCCACGTGAATTCGGAGCTGATTGAGCAATATGCCAAGGATGTTGTCAAAATGGGGACCACTGTGAGTGCATTGGGTTGCATGTGGGTGCTGGGAACACTGGACATCTGGGGGGATTTGGGAGCACATGAACTGGAGGGAAGAAAGCGATTGGGAGGATGTGAGGTGTCAGAGGAAACTGGACATGGGGAGGATGTGCATGAGGGTTAGAGAGAGTGTGCATGTGTGCAAGTCTCTACCACTTTCCGGCATAAGTTGTTGTACTCTACAACTGTCACTAGTAGAGGCAGTCTTTGTAAAGACAATCGCAAGGATAACGCCGATCCAATAGTATTATTGAATGTAATTGTTGACGAGTTCCTGTCCTCTATCTGCTAATGTGCTAATGTCAGTCACATTATTCTAATGTTTCACTAGACAGGAAGAGCATTCAGATGTGTTGGACCTCATGCTACGGCCCTCCTTTCTCAAACTGTATTAAAGATAACTAGCAAATTAGATCCCCATCCTCTTGTAGCATGCTATGTGAGTGTACTTGGTTCATTTATTGGGGGGGAGCTTCCCCTCCAATATCATTGGCAATTGCAGTGAAAAATGGCAGAAATGTGACTTTTGTATACGTACCTATTGATATTGCATAAAAATCAATCTCAGAGGGCCTAAAGTCTAATATTTGCCTGGCGGGGATGGGGGGTGGGGGTGGATGGGAAAAAATGATTCCCAAGACGTCCTTCCAACTCCTCCTAATCATCGTTAACAGCCTGGGTACAAAGTTACTAATGATTATGGTAAGGTGATTAAGGTACACATAACTATGATGATATGATGTATACTCTCGCCCAGGCAGTGTGTGATGTGGTGGAACGTGTTTATGGTGGCCACCTTTGAGCCACTTATAACAGACAGGTGGCTGCTTTACAGAGGTAGACTGCAATGTTTTAGTGCTACGTATGTTAGTGCTATTTGGGGCAAAGGAGGCTGGATGTTTATAGAGGTGGCTGCCCTACACAGCGACTATCTTACGTAGACAGGTTTCACTGTATGGTGTTTCAGTGAGGCATTATTAGAAGTGACTTAGATTATGACTCAATCTGTATCCACTGCCAACTGTCTTGCAGTTCCACCGTCTTATTGAGCACCGCGAGCTGCATGAAAATGATGCAGAGCTGATCATGGCAAGGGCAGGGGATGTCTTGACACCACTGATGGACATGCTGTATGAGAAGGCTTTTGCTGCGCATCAGGTGAGTGTCATGTGACAGTCACATGACCAACATCAACCATTCTGATGCACCTTCGAGGAGCAACATGATTGAATGTACTACATTCATAGCTGTTCGTGCTCTTTTACCAATACAGCATTTGGCGTTAGTAGCAATGTGCTACTGTTAGTGTTCATTTGACTGTTGGAGGCCTGTCTTCTGTTGTAGCTGGTTGAAGTGTATGAAGGGCCTGCCAGAGTTGTATCGCTCAAAGCAGTTGTTGTAATACCTGATTTGTATACATACCGTATGTTGCAAATTTTTGCAACTGAAAATTTTGCAAATCACTTTCCAAACAAGGGATCAGAATATTTCATGAATAAAATTTCGCAAAGGAGACTATATTTCATTGACAGATCAGTTTCTATGACCAATATTGAGAGCAGTAGCTTCTGAAATTGAGCAAAGAAGTGCATGTTTCTGTCGACATTTGCTAGTCCGCCATCTTCCTGTGATGCCATATTATACGTATATATTACTAAGCAGATGATAATCATCACTTGGGTGAGCCTGAGCAAGATGTGGGGTTATTAGGGGGGGTGTTCGTGTGGAGGTGCTACACTCTTGTGAATGTAGTGAGGCCATCTGAGCAGGAAACTGCAGCATTTGTGTGCGAACAGTAGGCTGTTCAAACAAGGGCAGCGGTGTCGATCTAGCCCTGCCCCGCTGCCGCCACTGCTGTTGCATGCTCTTCCTCTCCTGAGCAGTTTGCGCATCGTGTCTAGCTCGGTACCACTCTCAACGTAGCCTTAACCTCCACTCCCTGTCTTTCGAAGTTTCAGCGGCACGGTGGGCTCTTTCACGTGCTTTTCTACGCTATAGTCTGTCCTCTCTCGATTGCCATAAATCGGCGGGTGTTGTGCTATTCATTGGTGACCCACAGGCCATTAGCGCAACAGGCTGTAACACCATAGGAACATGTGTGTATATGGAAACACACGGCACGCGTGTGGGTATGCTTTGGAAAACGTTGGCTAAAATTAGCACCCTGTGGCCATAATGGATGTACAGTACCAAGGCACTATCCCAGCATTATACAATGCATGAATGGGGGGGGGGGGGGGGGGGGGGGCTTGCTCGCCTCACCCCAATTATTATAGTGTGCCTATTATTATGTACATCAATCTTCACGATAGAAATTTTCATGAGTGTTCTCCATTTGTGAAAACCGCAAACATTATTGATTGTGAAAATTTTGCGACATACGTACGGTAACTGATCCAAAATCTGTAGAAATGGAAGATTTTATGAAATCTGTGTCCATTATTTCTGGCACTCATAGACTGCAGTGGACCCCACCATGAGGAGGTATGAAGGACGATTCAA
>OZ025883.1:1819585-1879585 GCA_964019415.1 Ianthella basta
CTAGGCCAGATCAGATATGGTTTCAATCAGGATTTGCCCTAGATCAGGTGCTTACAGTATGTGTACAGTGAAGCCCAGTGTAGGAGGCTCTGAAAGGGGAGGCAGAGGGTGTGTGCTTAATTAAGGGAACCTGCTGATGTTCCTTGAGCTGGACTGTTTGCATTGCAATCAAAGGTAGTCTTGAACATAATCACATTACCAAGCAAGCACAGGAAATGTTGAAGTGGCGATCACACAACATGTGGGAGAGTGCTGATTGTGATAATATCTATATTCATTGCCAGGTACGTGAATAAGAATGTGCTATTCTGTGGGTGTGTAGGGTCATGAATGTTGTTATGTGTTTCTGTGTGGGGGTTCATGTGTGTGGCGTGGGTGTGGCGGGCATGTTAGTCAGGCTTGTGCCTGCAGCTGGTCAGGCACTGGAGTAGACTGTGTATATACAACTGCTGGAATGCATTGTAATGCATGCCAGTACCGTATTTGTAAAGATACATTGCAAATAGTTTGAGACTGAGAGTCTGCACCATCTCTGCTAGTCTGTGTGGTGTGTGTGTGAGTGCTTGCTGACAATCAGAGCCCATTCAGCCTGCTTGAATGGGAGCACTGTTCACTGTGTGTATGATCAGCATGCACACGTATGTATGTGACACACACAGTGGCAGCATTTCAGTGTCAAAGAGGACCATACACTTAGTATATACAGCACAGCACCTCCCAACCTCTGGTTAGCTGTGTATTGCAGTTTCCCTGGCTAACAATCACTGTATACTGGGCTCAACTACTGTAGTATCACCACAGGTGGCTGTTGTATTGTAGGCCCCTGGGGTATCAATACAAGTTGGCACTGCAGGTCTTTAATGCAATCGCCCACCACCTAAAACAGCCAAGTAAGGAGGGAACGACTGTGATGAGCTTAAACAGGATCCACTGTTGAGTTCAAACTGTATATGTGTCACTCTACCTGTGTGCTGTGAGATCAAGGGACTCACTCTCAGCCTCCCCCCCTCCCTCTCCCCTTGCCCATCACATACACTGCATCCTTCACTTATGTAGCTGTGTCTTATCATTTTTAAAGGGTTACCATGACATCCTGGAGCACTTGGTGAGGCAGTGGAACATGGACATTAACAGTACCAGTCCAGAGGCAGGCAACACGTGAGGAGGGGGTGTTGAGCTCCTGGTACTCAATACTGTTCCTTATAGCTTTGTCACACTGTACTAACGGTATAGCCCTAAAGTGTTTGTAGGTAGCTGTTGCATTGTTCAATAGTGTGGTGTACAGGTCCACAATTAACATGCACCTTTCATTTGAAAGAGCAGTCACATACATAGCTACTGTAGTGTGTGTTACAACCCATTTCTTTGGGGTGATGCGTGTTATGAGGAATTGTGATTGAGGTGTTTATATTTTTATTACATGAGCTGTGTTTGTACAGTAACTAAAGGGTATTGTGCCTATTTCTGTTTACATGGAACTCCAGTCCCCTACACTTGGCGGCCAGGAAGGCTGATATGGCCATGATGGGAGCTCTCATACGATTGGGAGCTAACCCGCTAGCTCTGAACTCGACTAAGAGAACTCCCCTGCAACTTCTGGCCATTAAGGTAAGTCTGTGTGTGTGTGTGTGTGTGTGTGTGTGTGTGTGCGTGCGTGCCTGCGTGCGTGTGTAGCGCGTGGTGCACATAGAGCTGTCAACTCAACTCACTATTCTCCTAACATTGTGTGAAAGTGGTGTGTCTGTGAGTGATTAATGGTGGTTATTTGTTATTCAGCAATCAGTGATCAAATAAAATATGCCATGAGTGCAGCTGTATATGTTTTGACCAATTTTTATTCTCTATACACGAACATGCATACACACCCACACAACCCCACACACATACTCACACACACACACACACACACACACACACACACACACACACACACACACACACACACCTCACTTCCACAGCACTTCCCTGCTCACTCAAAATCTACTTCAGTGGAGCCCAAAGTCTGATCAGTTGCATGCTGTGTAAACAGAAGAGAAGCTGGTCATGCCCAATGTTTATTCATCTTATTCATAATCTCTTTGTTGTCCAGAACCTCTGTTTGACCTTTCGGTCTATGTCAACAACCCAAGCTTGAGGTAAGTAGCTTGGTGGTGGAGAGAATAATGACACTCAGGTCAGGTTTGTTCAACAGTGCAACCACCACAAGTAGGAAATGAGGTGTTGAGATTTGTTGTTGTGTACAAGCTTATGTACAGTACTGTGTGTGATGAGTGTGAGCAGCTAAGTAAGCAAACACACACACACACACACACACACACACACACACACACACACACACACACACACACACCACACACACACACACACACACACACACACACACACAAACGCACACACACACACACAAACACACACAAACACACACACACACACACACACCACACACACACACACACACGCAAACACACACAAACACACACACACACACACAAACACACACACACAAACACACACACATACACACACCACACACACACACACACACACACACAACACACACACACACACACACACACACACACACACACACACACACACAATGTCATACCAAACATACCGAAAAGCTACACAGTTTTCCTGAGAAGGAAATGAATACAGTTCAGTGGAATAACTTCCATATTGCACGTGTTTTGTGTTTGAATGCACAAAAAGCGGAAATGTATTTCCCACCTGCGTAGGGTATGACAACCAGGAGACCTCTCTAATGAGGACAGTACCTACTGTCTTAGCTACATAGAGATGTGCACAAAGCTACCTCTGAAATAAGGACACCTTTCTAATCAGGACATGTCTTTCCCAAACTGTCCCAGTAGTGTCCTGAATAGAGAGGTGTCACTGTATGTTAATCAGGACTTCATTACAGCATCTAGGCTGTTTGATTTTGGCTGTTTTCATTCCAACTTCAGTGATGTAGTTTTGATCTCGGAAGATGGCAAAAGGTTTCACGCCCACAGATTGGTCCTGTGTGCACAGAGTGCTGTGTTCAAAGCAATGATGGCATCACAAGAATGGGGTACCAATAAGCGGAGTGAGGTTAGTTCAGTGTGTGTGGGGGGGGGGGGGGGGGGAGGATGGGAGAGGTAAGACCAGGCCACAAGACCGAAAGCTCTAGCTCTGCAACTTGAACTGTTTGAGCCAGCTGTTGATTCAAACATGTTATGCATTTAGTTAGGGAGAGGTGCCAGTTAGTTAAATACGAAGTACAATACAAGCAAAGAACAGCTGTTAAACGAGGAACAATACCCAACAGCTTTTGACACCATACGGGTGCAAGGAGCTTAGTTTCATGCACGTTGAAGTAGTAGGAAAGTTAATCAGTGTTGTGTAGGGCAAACTCCTACTTCCTTGTGTACATTGCTGTATTTAGAAATTTCTTTGTGGGGGGGGGGGGGGGGGAGGAGGGATTATAGCAGACCCCCCCCCCCTAAATGCACTCCTGCTAAAGATGTACAGTAGAACCTGTCTAGGACAGCCACTTGTGGGCCACTTCTAACTGGCCCTTGTAGAGAGGTGGCTGCTCTACAGAGGTAGACTGCAATGCTTTAGTGCTATTTGGGCCCAGGGAGGCTGGCTGTTTTAGAGAGGTGGCTACTTAACTCAGTGACCATCTTAGACAGGTGCCACTGTACGCACGTACGTACATCAAACCAATATGTGCAGTCAAGACTGTTTGTGCACTGTCATGTTTTGTTCCAACTTGTCACTCCCTCAGGTGAAGCTGTCTGGTTTGGAAGCTAAAGTTGTCCGTGCTCTGCTGCAGTACCTTTACACAGGGAAGTGTCTATTTGCATTGGAAGACCTCAATCTTGGTGTAGAGGTGTGTACTATAGCAAATGCTTGCAGGGAATGTGTATGTATGGATGTACGTATGTTACTGGGCATTGTGTTACATGACAAGGGAGACCAGAGCAGCATATCGTATTTGCCGTATACGGTGGAGAAGAAGAGAACATTCGACGCCGTGTTTAAGCTGAAGGTTATTGACTATGCCTCTCAGTATAGTATCAGAGTGGCGGTGCGGAAGCATGAAATTGATGAGAAGAGAGTTAGTGAGTGGAAAAAACAAAAGGAAGACTTGGAGAAGTCCCCGGCAAAGAGGAAGAGGCTGAATGGGGCAAGCAGCACTACCAGACAGATAAAAATTGCTGACTCTGTGGATCGATGAAGTGAGAGCAGAAAACTTACCTTGAATAGTAGCTGCCCTTGAAGAGTGGCCACCCTCGAATAGACACTGCATCCTTCTGGACCTTAGAATAATTGTAGCCGCGGCGTCCATTCAAGCAAATATGGCACATGTGTATACCTATTCCTAATTAGTACATATCTGTCTTGGAAGTCACTAGCCAAAGATTTGATTTTACTAAATGTTTCAGTAGCTGAATGGAAAAACACATAATATTGGCTAATGGCTTCTGAGAGGAGTACTGTATGTGCCAGTGATGCAACCTAGCTGGATGCGTTTTTTCAACCTGCTCTTATTGTGATGGTGACTTGTTCTGTGTGGTTCGGTTGTGTACACTGAAGGGATATGCCTACTCAAGCAGTGTTTGTGGTAACAAAACAGGTTATTTTGACCTAGTCTTTGTCATCTGTCACTGCAAATTGAGGTGTGACAAGAGAATTCAACATGACGATTAAGTACAAACACATTGGTTTGGTGCAATAGTTGACACAGCCTTTGTCTCAATGCATTGTTCTATCACTGTCAGTAGTGCTCGAGTTGTACATACAGTGGAACCCAGCTAAATGATCACCTCTGTAAAATAACCACCTTAAAAATAAGACTGCTCTGGTTTAGTCCCAAATCCATGCATACTTGAATTATAGTTCTCAGAATTGAGACCACCTCGAAAATAAGACCACTTTTCATGGCCCGGATGGTGGTCTTATTTCTGAGGTTCCACTTAGGGTTAGGGTTAGGGTTAGGGCTTGAGCTGCATCTGGATATTATGACCTGTGGCAGGAAGGGGGTGGAGTCATATATACTGTATATTTATGGATGGGATGTGCATGAGGTCATAGACTAATGAATATAATTTACTGTAAGCCCCCTCCCCCCAGCCACCTCTCAATTTGAACCACACTGTTGAACTCGTTTAAAACAGCCACCTGTGGGCCAGTTATAATTGACTTCATAGAGAGGTGGCTGCTTTACAGAGGTAGACTGCAGTGTTTTAATGTATGTTAGTGCATTTGGGGCCAGGGAGGCTGGCTGTTTTAGAGAGGTGGATACCATATATGTGGTCCCATCCATATGTGTGGTCCCATCTATATGGGACCTCACACAGTGACCATCTTGGACAGGTTCCACTGTACACATATACATACAGACACCCTATAAGTCAAGCTAATAGTAAACAGCATCGTCCTCTAGCCGTGCAATATGGGACTAAAGTACACAGAGGTGCCCAAAGCTTGTAGGATGTATGTACAGTGTACAAAACTGAAAAAAATGTTTGTATTTCATTGGACAGTGAATAGCCTACATAGCCATCATTAGCTGTTTCATAATTTCTTGTCCTACTTATGCAATGCACATTCAAAGTGCTCATATGACTATGTTAGTGTGACAATGGAGCTGTAGACGTTCTGGCAATGTGTGCATGTGAGAATCTACTGCTCTAGTAATGCCTTTCATGTCATTGGTTGCTTGAAGTGTGCAGTGGCAGTGCTGCTGATTCAGTTCAGCATTTCTCTCTCTCTCTGTGTGTGTGTGTGTGCATATGTGCACAGTTGATGGCTGCTGCTGATCAGTTTTTGTTGGAGTCCATGAGGCATCAGTGTGAAGCATTCCTCAGTGAACAAGTGGACCACGAGGTAGGGGAGAATGAGAGGGTTGTAGGGATGATAAAAGAGGAGAGAGAGAAGGATAAAGTGTTTCTAGTGCTGCTTCTTTTGTTGCATTATAAGGACAGCCAAATCACACGTAGGCATGTGAAGGCCTAGATGTCATGATGGCCGTGACTGCAGGCCTGTGTTGTGTAATGCTACTGCATTTGTTACTTTGTGTGGTTTAGTTTTAACCTTTTATACCAGGTTTAACAGCTGCATGAATTTGCTGTTCTTCTGTATGTTGCTATATGTACCTCCTCTTCACTGTATCTATGTATGTGTGCGCGCACGCACACACACATGCACACACACACACACACACACACACACACACACACACACACACACACACACATACACACACACACACACACACACACACACACACACACACACACACACACACACACACACTCAAAGGTGGTCATACCATTGTACTATGCTGCCACTCACCACTCTGCTCCAACCCTGCTCAATGCTGCATGCCATCACCTACTGGTGCATTACAACAAAGTGGATGACAAAAGTGAGCCACTTACTGGGACCCTCAATAGTAGTAGACTATAACTTTCAGAGCTTGTATTGTCTTCATATTGTGTAATTTGTGCCAAGTTCTACAAAGTAGCTCAAGACTAGGCAGACTCAGACAGAGCAGGGGTGGAGAAGTGTTTTTCTGCCTACAGCTTCTCCTCTTGTGTAACACCATTGACATGTTGTTGTCCATGTCTTTTCTTGTGTATACCTCCACCCTCCCCCCCTCACTGTTTCCCCTTACTATTCCACTGTTTGCCTGTACCCTCCTCATCCCCTCCACCCATTTGCTTGTGCAGATCACACAGCTTTGCTTGACTTGTTGGACAGCAGTGAATTCAGTAAACCAAACAAGGGGTCCAAGTTTGTAACTTACAAAGTATGAAGAATTTGTGACTTCAAAGTAGAACCATTACCCTGTGTGACGTTATATAATATAGGTACAGTATACCAATGCCTTAATACTTTAGATAGTATGTGTCCTTATTTGGATATGAATATCCTCCCTCTTTATTTATTTTGGGCGGGGCCGACGCGCTGCCGAGCAACGTGGGGGAGGGGGTGACGCCCAGTTGTTCCTGCTGAGGCGAGCTAGCGGGAGTGACCGTATAGTTGTGCCGCGAGAGAAATCTTCTTCATCTGCTAGTTCAGTAGTCACAAGCTTGTTTCAAGCGCGCGTTTGCTGGCTAGCAAGGATGGGGGGCCGCCGCTGGCATCACTGGGTGATGCCGCTGCTGGCGCTGATTCTGGCTAACGCTTCACCTGGTTTGGCGCAATGTGAGTTATAGAATACGTCCCTGCACTGTGATATACTATTACTTTATAGCGCAAAAAAGAATGCATTGTTTTCACGTATATCAGTTAGGGGACGGAGGGGGGGGGGGGGGGGGGGGGTGTCATCTCTGGTTACGCGCGCCCGCGCTCAGGCTATAGCTAGTGTACGAGATGAGACTTGAATTTAGTTAGCCTAAGACCTTTGTTATCGGCTGCAGTAGGCTTTGCAAAAGCTTTAGTTTTAATCTCTTCTAGGCGATAATTCTTAGCGTAATAGCTACTTGGAAAGATTACCTTTTTCTTTGTAAACACTTAGGCTGTTACTGGATAACTAGCTAGGGCGATTGGCTGGTTTATGATCGAGCCCCCAGAAATTAATTGTTCCAGCCATGGCCTAGGATATCAAATGAATCTTGTACGCTCGCTGTGAGTCATCGTTCATATGGAGGCGGCTATGTACGTGTAATGGCGCGCGCACTAGTATGGCTAGCTAGACCACCTCCCGCTAGCGCAGCGGGCAGTGTGTGAGGGGGTAATGGATACAGGGTCACGTGAGCCGAGCCGTCTGCACTCGGCGCGTTATCGCTGTCGAGTTCTGCGCGTCAACGGCGCTTTCTTCGACTTTTCTTTAGTTCATGGCCATGGGCTGGGTGGGGCAGGGAGGAAGGACAAGGGGTATAACGGTGCAACAATGTTTGAGTAGCCATCAGCGTACTATTGGGTAATAATTATTTGTAGAGATTTGATACTCTCGTCTGTAAATGACATGCTGCCTGGGCCTGTCGTGCCGATAATGGTCCCCCCGGACCGTTTTCGGCAACGTTTCTTGCCGTTTTCGGACCCCCCGGACGGTTATCGGCAGAATGGTCGTTGCCGAATCATGTCCCCCTCGACCAATAAGCGTCCCCTCACGATTTCCTTCGGGTACTACGTAGGCGGAGCGATTTCTGCTCACAAGTAGTCCAGACGTGGCTGAAGAGATGGGGGCTATAGATGTCCTCCTGACAATCCGGTCGGACGTTTATAGGCGAAGCGATGTCTAACTGCTCACAGTGACTGACGGATGTATACGCTTAGCGGCTAAATATTGCTAATAACAATATTGCTAACCTGGCTGGCTGGTACAAGGCCTCAGTGGAGGAATACCAATGTGATGGTAAGATCATGCTGCAGTACTCGTGTGGTTCTAAAGAAGTGGTTGACCCTTCTGTAATCAATTGGAGATTTGCCAGGAAGAATGGACGTACCTTTATACCATCAGATCAGCCTTCTCCACCTCAACCTAAGAATGCTACTACAAACCAAAGCCCCCAGTATGTCCAAGGTCTTGAACATAAGTGCATAAATTTCACCAATTTCCTTTATTTTACGGTGTCCGCAGCTTCGACTTCCTTATTCCGTACAGGGGGGACACTTTCCTGCTGTGGAGGACCGGTTACGGCAAGCGCCTCTTGCCGAAAATAGTCCGGGGGGACCGTTTTTGGCGGGGGACACTTATCTGCGTAACAGGCCCTGCAAGTTGCATGAGTGGCTTGCGCTCTATGCCGTCATTGTATGTTTGCATTTATGTATGTATGTATGTTGTATTGCCATGCAGCTGAGGGTGATGTTCGTCTGGTTGGAGGTGCCACTGCCAACGAGGGACGTGTGGAGGTCTACCACAATGGCGAATGGGGCACTGTGTGTGATGATGGTTGGGACCTCACTGATGCCAGTGTGGTGTGCAGACAGCTCGGGTACACTGGAGCCACATCTGCACCTGGAGTAGCTTTCTTCGGTGCAGGCACTGGTCCAATCCACTATGACGACGTTGCTTGCACAGGGACCGAGTCACGCCTGGCTGACTGCTCCCATCCTGGTATTGGAATTGAGAACTGTTTTCATGGCGAAGATGCAGGAGTGGTGTGTGACACTACACGACGTGAGTTGAGTAGGGCTGTTAAATAATTATTATTTTTGATTATAGAATGTGGTCTGTCACTGTTCAGTGATGTGTGTATACATATGTACATAGTGTGTGTCCAAGTCAAGTGGTTGTACAGTAAATGCATCTTCAGAAAGGGGTGTCTTTGTTCACCACACTGGACTGGGGAATAGGATTTGACTACTGGACTACCATAATTTGCAAAGCCGGTAGTTCTTGTTATATTTATTTGTCAGCTACGTATTTGACATGTGCAATGTAGGTCGTAATAATTATTACCATTTGGCCTACATGTGAATGGAAACCATTTCAGTTCAGACTCAAGGAATGCCGAGAGATGTGGCCTCATCTGTCAATTGATGTGGCACTCTTCTGTATAATGTTAGCTACAGTACAGTTGTGTGTAGCAAATGTTGCACATTATAGGGGACTGGTAAAGGCTGGTCATGCTAACAGACACTCTTACTAGTCTTTTCCGTATGACCAGCACACAGATCAGACCCCACTCACCTTTGGTTATGTAAGGTGACAGATCAGGCCTAGTATTACAAACAGACTCCATAGTACTGGGAAATCTGAACAATGCTAGCAAACACCCTCAATTAACTGGCCTAACCTCTCCAAAGGAACCTATAGCAACCTGATGTGTGAGCTACCCCTGTGAAGGTGTTGAGGATGTTTGCATGTGTGCATGACAGGATGTGATCAGAAAGGAACCCGGGGAATCTGTTTGGGTCATCTCCCCTTACCTGTCACCTTAAGCCTTTATAGTGTAAAACCTCACTCGAAAAAACGCGTTGTCGTGGATAAGCCACTATAGTGTCTCAGACCGTGGTAGTGGATGATCATAATACTTTTACGGATTGGGTTGAAGATTTATACATAGGTTACACATTGTGAACATTGTCAATACTGTAGTAAGAGAGACGTACAATACATTACAACTGAGTAATGATCTATAATAAAGTTTATGTACGAAGAAAGATTACACTGAGTTATGCGGTGATTATACAATGATATCCAATAATATCCCAAGTATACGGAAGTAGCTAATAGTCTTCAGTAATGGCTAGAACTGTGATACAAGCGAAAACAAGGGACTACGCAGAGAGGAACTGGCTGCTTGTCATCACACTGCTTACAGCAGTACTTGGTCCTCTTCCTGTTCACCGCCGTAGAGCAGTAGCGGCAGTTGAGCAAGCCTGACAGCAGACCGGGGATATGACGCTCGCAGAAACGTACTGATGGAGGAACACTCTCGACTGAAGAGCGGGATTTTCTCTTCCTGGAGGAGTGTAGCGCCATCATCTCCCTTGCCAGCTCGAGTCTGAATTCCTTCTGCCATCTACGAGCACAGTGATCGGACTCTGTCTCCAAAATGTGGGCATTGACAACACCGACATTGAGGAAGAAGTAGAATTATAGTCTGTGCCACCACTTCTTGGCCTTTCTAGAGCAAGTGTAAACTTGTCATTTGCAGTCCGCCAAGTCCACACCACCCATGTGCTCATTGTACAGCTTGGCAGCTAAAGGACAGTTTACTGCTGTCCTGGTCCCATCCTTGTTTTTCCTCAACACTGTCCCAGTCTTACTAGGATGGCAGATTGTCTGTATGAAATCAATGTTCCTCCAGTCCTTCCATACAAAGCAATGTACACTCCCAACAAGCTAGGACTTGTGCTGGCCTCGCTCAAGAGTCACCCTCTTCAGTGCTGCTGGATAATTCTTGCGGTTTGAATGTGCTGTGCCACAGCAGTAGGTCTTGTGGCAAAGAGGCTCCTGAGCCGAGTCAACACTGGAGAAATAGTTGTCATAGAAGAGATGGTGGCCCTTGTCATAGATGTACTTGGCTAGCCCGAGAACAACTGCCATACCGAGGCTACCCTCCCGTGTCTGCCCAGTGGACCCCTCATACACCTCGCAGTCATTCATCAGCCCGTTTGGAGAACAGCGACACCACACCTTGAAACCACGTTTGGTAGGCTTCATGAGCATATACTGCTTCATTGCATTTCTATCCTTGAAACCTACCATGGCCTCATCGATAGACTGCTCCCATGGTGGATTGTAGCAAGTTCTCCAAGTATGACGAAGACGGTTGATCATTGGCCGGATCTTGTGGAGGCGGTCATATCCTGGCTGGTCACGGGGCACCGCCTTGGTGTTGTCATTTACATGGAGGCAGCTGAGCAGAACCTTGAAGCGGTCGATTGGCATTCCTGCTGATATGCCTGGAACACTCAAGAGAGAGTCACTGGACCAGTAGTCTGCGAAGCCTGGCAGCATGTGAACCCCCATGGCAATAATGATGCCGAGGAACAGGTACATCTCAGCCAGACATGTGTCGTACTACTTGTACCTTGCACCAGGTGGATTTTGTGCTGCATACAAGTTTGTCTGTTCTACTAGCATGTCCACTATGTCATTCCCAAATGTAATATTGAAAAAATCTAATGCTGTTGCTGTGCTTGCCATCTCAATTGCTGGGCCAATGGGCTCGCTGAAGGCACCGGAAGGGGAAGTTGGGCCACTATCAGCACGTGGTAGTTCAGCCTCCTGGAGAGGGTAAGTGCAAGCGTTGATCGATTGTGTGTGGTGAGGCTCGTCGTTTGAGTTGCCGCTGTCTTCTGCACGCTGAAGGGCGTCTGGCAGTGCTAAACCAAGAAGAGAGAAGTCTGCGTCTTCATCCAAACTGGTGTCAGAATTGTCCCATTCGGGTTCGTTCACCATGCCAGCTATAACCTCAACTCGTAGCCCTCGGGCCATTCTGGAAAGTATGAGAGGAATTTCCGCCTTTTTGTATCCTAGAATAGGTATGACGAGATTTTGGAGGGCCTGTGTGTGAAAGAATCAGGTGCTACGACGTTGATATTCAGCGAGAAAAATGGCTTTCGTAAAATGCCTACTGTATGCAATTGGAACCATATTTTTTTCTATCTATGGACCTGTTTGTGTTTGTAGATGACCATAGTCAACAGAGAGGTCAAAGTTAAGCTAAGAAAAGCTGTTTCTTTGTGTCGAAAGTGTGTTCAAGAACAAGCCACTATAGTGGCTTATCCATGATAACGATTACATAATTGATCAGCCGATTCCACAACAGGTGTGGTCACGTGTGAGCCACTATAGTGGCTTATCCATGATAAGGGTTAACATTACCATTTGGCCTACATGTGGATGGGAACCATTTCAGTTCAGACTCAGGGAATGCCGAGAGACGAGGCCTCATCTGTCAATTGATGTGGCACTCTTCTGTATAATGTTAGCTACAGTACAGTTGTGTGTAGCAAATGTTGCACATCATAGGGGACTGGTAAAGGCTGGTCATGCTAACAGACACTCTTACTAGTCTTTTCCGTATGACCAGCACACAGATCAGACCCCACTCACCTTTGGTTATGTAAGGTGACAGATCAGGCCTAGTATTACAAACAGACTCCGTAGTACTGCGAAATCTGAACAATGCTAGCAAACACCCTCAATTAACTGGCCTAACCTCTCCAAAGGAACCTAGAGCAACCTGATGTGTGAGCTACCCCTGTGAAGGTGTTGAGGATGTTTGCATGTGTGCATGACAGGATGTGATCAGAAAGGAACCCGGGGAATCTGTTTGGATCATCTTCCCCCTTTATACCTTAACTAACACACAGGACAGCTCAGGGATGTTACAAGCAGTCAACCCAGTCCTGCTGAACTACTTGTGGCTACTCAGCAAAGCTCTATATTACTATATAGCTCTTCAAAGATCATGTCAATTATTGAGGGTTTTAATGATTGTAGCAGCATATAAAAGGAGATGTTGCATATAAATGTCACCCCTTGCCACTCTGCATATGAGTTCATATATTTGTAGATCAGCTGATTCACATTTGAAAATTCCCTAGTAACCATTATGTACAGTTGGAAAGTTGTTTGATCAGGCGATGATAACCTTCGCTTTGATTGTACTTGTAGTACCTGTGGAGGGTGATGTTCGTCTGGTTGGAGGTACCACTGCCAACGAGGGACGTGTGGAGGTCTACCACAATAGCGAATGGGGCACTGTGTGTGATGATGGTTGGGACCTCACTGATGCCAGTGTGGTGTGCAGACAGCTCGGGTACACTGGAGCCACATCTGCACCTGGAGTAGCTTTCTTCGGTGCAGGCACTGGTCCAATCCACTATGACGATGTTGCTTGCACAGGGACCGAGTCACGCCTGGCTGACTGCTCCCATCCTGGTATTGGAATTGAGAACTGTGTTCATGGCGAAGATGCAGGAGTGGTGTGTGACACTACACCATGTGAGTTGAGCAGTGTTGCTAATCTGCTTTCTGAGGAGCATCCTGATTGATGATTGAATTTGTAAACTTGATTATGTAATCGCATTGGTTTTTCATTTGTGGAATATTGAAATATGATTAAACTGTATGACTAAATTGTTACTGCATGTGTGCTATTGTAATTCAAATAATGCATAGTGGCTATATAATTCACAGGCCTTAATTGTTGCGTATGTCACCCCTCACCACTCTGCGTGTGAGCTGAGATATTAGTAAATCAGCTGATTTGTGTTTGAAGAATCCCAAATAGCCATTATGTACAGTTGAATGGTGTTTAGATCACATTCAGGTGATGATAACCCTCACTTCGATCGCACTTGTAGTACCTGCGGAGGGTGATGTTCGTCTGGTTGGAGGTGCCACTGACAACGAAGGACGTGTGGAGGTCTACCACAATGGCGAATGGGGCACTGTGTGTGATGATGGTTGGGACCTCACTGATGCCAGTGTGGTATGCAGACAGCTTGGCTACAGTGGAGCCACATCTGCACCTGGAGTAGCTTTCTTCGGTGCAGGCACTGGTCCAATCCACTATGACGATGTTGCTTGCACAGGGACTGAGGCACGCCTGGCTGACTGCTCCCATCCTGGTATTGGAATTGAGAACTGTTTTCATGGCGAAGATGCAGGAGTGGTCTGTGACACTACACCATGTGAGTTGAACGGTGTTGCTAATCTGCTTTCTGAGGAGCATCCTGATTGATGATTGAATTTTGTAAACTTGATTATGTAATCGCATTGGTTTTCATTTGTGAAATATTGAAATATGATTAAACTGTATGACTAAATTGTTACTGCATGTGTGCTATTGTAATTCAAATAATGCATAGTGGCTATATAATTCACAGGCCTTAATTGTTGTGTATGTCACCCCTCACCACTCTGCGTGTGAGCTGAGATATTAGTAAATCAGCTGATTTGTGTTTGAAGAATCCCAAGTAGCCATTATGTACAGTTGAATGGTGTTTAGATCACATTCAGGTGATGATAACCCTCACTTCGATCGCACTTGTAGTACCTGCGGAGGGTGATGTTCGTCTGGTTGGAGGTGCCACTGACAACGAAGGACGTGTGGAGGTCTACCACAATGGCGAATGGGGCACTGTGTGTGATGATGGTTGGGACCTCACTGATGCCAGTGTGGTATGCAGACAGCTTGGCTACAGTGGAGCCACATCTGCACCTGGAGTAGCTTTCTTCGGTGCAGGCACTGGTCCAATCCACTATGACGATGTTGCTTGCACAGGGACTGAGGCACGCCTGGCTGACTGCTCCCATCCTGGTATTGGAATTGAGAACTGTGTTCATGGCGAAGATGCAGGAGTGGTCTGTGACACTACACCATGTGAGTTGAGCAGTGTTGCTAATCTGCTTTCTGAGGAGCATCCTGATTGATGATTGAATTTGTAAACTTGATTATGTAATCGCATTGGTTTTTCATTTGTGGAATATTGAAATATGATTAAACTGTATGACTAAATTGTTACTGCATGTGTGCTATTGTAATTCAAATAATGCATAGTGGCTATATAATTCACAGGCCTTAATTGTTGCGTATGTCACCCCTCACCACTCTGCGTGTGAGCTGAGATATTAGTAAATCAGCTGATTTGTGTTTGAAGAATCCCAAATAGCCATTATGTACAGTTGAATGGTGTTTAGATCACATTCAGGTGATGATAACCCTCACTTCGATCGCACTTGTAGTACCTGCGGAGGGTGATGTTCGTCTGGTTGGAGGTGCCACTGACAACGAAGGACGTGTGGAGGTCTACCACAATGGCGAATGGGGCACTGTGTGTGATGATGGTTGGGACCTCACTGATGCCAGTGTGGTGTGTAGACAACTTGGCTACAGTGGAGCCACATCTGCACCTGGAGTAGCTTTCTTCGGTCAAGGCACTGGTCCAATCCACTATGACGATGTTGCTTGCACAGGGACCGAGTCACGCCTGGCTGACTGCTCCCATCCTGGTATTGGAATTGAGAACTGTTTTCATGGCGAAGATGCAGGAGTGGTCTGTGACACTACACCATGTGAGTTGAACGGTGTTGCTAATCTGCTTTCTGAGAAGCATCCTGATTGATGATTGAATTTGTAAACTTGATTATGTAATCGCATTGGTTTTTCATTTGTGAAATATTGAAATATGATTAAACTGTATGACTAAATTGTTACTGCATGTGTGCTATTGTAATTCAAATAATGCATAGTGGCTATATAATTCACAGGCCTTAATTGTTGCGTATGTCACCCCTCACCACTCTGCGTGTGAGCTGAGATATTAGTAAATCAGCTGATTTGTGTTTGAAGAATCCCAAGTAGCCATTATGTACAGTTGAATGGTTTCGTGGAAGTTATTAGGCATGCTGGGTAGGTAATAGCTTGATTCTTCTTTGGACAATCGAGCACACCGTGAACACTTGACAATTCAATGCAACGTTTCGCCCATCACGGGCTTCGTCAGGCATACAAAACTGAGAATAAAAGAAAAGGTGACAACTTTTATACATGCACAATGAGCAATGATTGGTCAGTTTTTGTTTACTGTATTCTGACCAATCAGATGGACAAAAATGCTTAATCCTCTATAGGCCTAATTAGGGAGTTCCACACTGGACTCAGGGGGAACCCCAAGTCCATGTTACAGGTCTTTTTCTTCCTGATGTGCACACTCTCCTTGATCCTTCTCTCTCTCCATCTACTGGCTCTGTCCACCACTGTCGCCGCATCCCAATCCATGCTGAGGCTTGTCTTCATGCAGTGGACTGCATTTTTACATGTCCACTGCATGAGGACAAGCCTCAGCATGGATTGGGATGCGGCGACAGTGGTGGACAGAGCCAGTAGATGGAGAGAGAGAAGGATCAAGGAGAGTGTGCACATCAGGAAGAAAAAGACCTGTAACATGGACTTGGGGTTCCCCCTGAGTCCAGTGTGGAACTCCCTAATTAGGCCTATAGAGGATTAAACATTTTTGTCCATCTGATTGGTCAGAATACAGTAACCAAAAACTGACCAATCATTGCTCATTGTGCATGTATAAAAGTTGTCACCTTTTCTTTTATTCTCAGTTTTGTATGCCTGACGAAGCCCGTGATGGGCGAAACGTTGCATTGAATTTGACAAGTGTTCATGGTGTGCTCGATTGTCCAAAGAAGAATCAAGCTATTACAGTTGAATGGTGTTTAGATCACATTCAGGCGATGATAACCCTCACTTTGATCGTACTTGTAGTACCTGTGGAGGGTGATGTTCGTCTGGTTGGAGGTGCCACTGCCAACGAGGGTCGTGTGGAGGTCTACCACAATAGCGAATGGGGCACTGTGTGTGATGATGGTTGGGACCTCACTGATGCCAGTGTGGTGTGCAGACAGCTCGGTTACACTGGAGCCACATCTGCACCTGGAGTAGCTTTCTTCGGTGCAGGCACTGGTCCAATCCACTATGACGATGTTGCTTGCACAGGGACCGAGTCACGCCTGGCTGACTGCTCCCATCCTGGTATTGGAATTGAGAACTGTGTTCATGGCGAAGATGCAGGAGTGGTCTGTGACACTACACCATGTGAGTTGAACGGTGTTGCTAATCTGCTTTCTGAGGAGCATCCTGATTGATGATTGAATTTGTAAACTTGATTATGTAATCGCATTGGTTTTCATTTGTGAAATATTGAAATATGATTAAACTGTATGACTAAATTGTTACTGCATGTGTGCTATTGTAATTCAAATAATGCATAGTGGCTATATAATTCACAGGCCTTAATTGTTGTGTATGTCACCCCTCACCACTCTGCGTGTGAGCTGAGATATTAGTAAATCAGCTGATTTGTGTTTGAAGAATCCCAAGTAGCCATTATGTACAGTTGAATGGTGTTTGATCAGGCGATGATAACCCTCACTTTGATTCTACTTACAGTACCTGCGGAGGGTGATGTTCGTCTGGTTGGAGGTGCCACTGCCAATGAGGGACGTGTGGAGGTCTACCACAATGGCGAATGGGGCACTGTGTGTGATGATGGTTGGGACCTCACTGATGCCAGTGTGGTGTGTAGACAACTTGGCTACAGTGGAGCCACATCTGCACCTGGAGTAGCTTTCTTCGGTCAAGGCACTGGTCCAATCCACTATGACGACGTTGCTTGCACAGGGACCGAGTCACGCCTGGCTGACTGCTCCCATCCTGGTATTGGAATTGAGAACTGTTTTCATGGCGAAGATGCAGGAGTTGTGTGTTCCACTACTGCAGGTCAGCTGAGCTGTGTGCCTTTTAATAACTGCATGGTGTGTTTACTAGTTATAGCGCACTCAAGTGTCATACAAAAGTAATTACTAACCAAGGCCAATGGCTGGTTTGGATTTTACTTAGCATCACTTGAGTGTATATAACTAACATGTACTGTATAGTATGGTGATTGCTCAACCAAATGAAGTAGGTAATACTTTAGCCAGGTGGTTCAATGTACAGAGGACCTGTCTAATGTGGTCACCCTTGGGAGACAAACTTGCCGGCTGTAATACACAGGTGGCTGTATTATCAAGGATCTCATTATTTTCATTGACAAAACACGAACTTGCATAATTTTTATAGTCTTACAAAATACAATATGGCAGAAGTAATCAAGCTTGCTCGGTACTATGGCCACAAACGATTTAGCTACTTCTGTAATTGTTTCTCGCTTTAGCTACGTATCTTTTATTCATGGGTTTCAAGATTACAAAGACATCTGGACACCAGATACAAGAGAAGTCTTAGAGATGGAATGACCCAATGGCAACGGCGGTAAAGAAGAGCGGACAGGTTGTAGATCACGCTCTAAGGTTATTAGCTTGCTATACTCACTTTTTCCTCCTCAGACTAGGGAAGCAGATTTTGTGTGAGGTCACTGGCAGCCCTGTTAATTGTGGTGTTGGTCTCGGGCTGGAAGTTCTGCGCTTTTATCACTTTGATGGTCACCAGAATGTTATAAGGAAGCTGCAAGACTCACTGAAGAAGTAAAGGAGACTCATTTTGTTGATAGATTGTCATTTACTTACTTTGGAATCTGTATGGCCGTATTACAGAGTAGAGAAATTTCTTGGGGCCATGAAAAGGCAACTGGTATACACATTAGGCAGGTGACCGTATTAACAAGGTCTTGATGTATACTTCAGTATGGCAGATCACTCGGGGAGTAACGTCGGTGACTGGAAATTCCCGAAAAGGGAGGTGACCACTTTAATAATTTAAGGTGACCACTTACTCAGGTTCCACTGTATTCATATAGGCCCAAAATAAGGTATGCTATCACAATATGTGCACAAGTAGTCCTATGTCCAGATAAGGCTGTGCCAGTACAGCAGGTCAAGCAGTCTTACATACCTTTATCATGGTGGCTGTAACAAACAAATGAGAACTGTGGAATATCTAGAAGCTCCTGGGAAGAGGCTGTGACAGTCCTTGAAGCAAAATGCCATAAAGAAACATAGCCGTAACTTTGTTTGTGGAATAGACTTTGAGGTGAAAGTGACTGCCAGTGTCTCCATTCACCAGTTTTGCCATAGCTGTTTGCAAATAGGTCTCTTAAACTGAACTTGAGGTGATGGGTGCTGAGGAAATATTTTTGATTCAGAGCACAGCATCTGTGAACGTAGCCACTGTCAGCTGAGGATATATTCTAGTCAGTGATTAGAGGAATGCAGATGGTGTGTAGTAGCACAGTACTAGGGATACTTTAGTGATGGAAAGAAGCTTAAATGTATGTATTGAATGTAGGTAGTTGGATGGTAAGCTTTGAGCTGAAGCACCTTGTAGGTTTGGTGGTCACATTGCTGTGCAGTAGGCATACACATACAGACTCACTAATGCCAAGGCATGATAATTGCACTTCACAGAGGCTATAGTGTGGTATTTTTGGCTTTGTGCACTCAAGGGCTGAAATCAATGAAATGTGAATCTGAAAGTAGAGTTGGTGCAGTAGAGGTCCATCCTCTGTTCCACCTTCTTTCTCTTGTTTCTCTTCTGTTTATGCAACAGAAGGTGATATTCGTCTGGTGGGAGGTGCCACTGCCAACGAGGGACGTGTGGAGGTCTACCACAATGGCGAATGGGGCACTGTGTGTGATGATGGTTGGGACCTTACTGATGCCAATGTGGTGTGCAGACAGCTCGGGTACACTGGAGCCACATCTGCACCTGGAGTAGCTTTCTTCGGTGCAGGCACTGGTCCAATTCACTATGACGACGTTGCTTGCACAGGGACCGAGTCACGCCTGGCTGACTGCTCCCATCCTGGTATTGGAATTGAGAACTGTGTTCATGGCGAAGATGCAGGAGTGGTGTGTGACACTACACCACGTGAGTTGAGTAGAGCTGTTAAATAATTATTATTCGCATGTAGAACGTGTCCATGGGTTTGCATAATGCGTACTTTGTTATGACTAACAAGCGAAGGTGTGAAATTCCTGTGTTGCCAAGGCTACGCATGTGCAGTGCGCGTGACTTTGGACTAACGAGTCATACAGCCTCACATTCGGCGTCGCCCATTTCACGGAGGAGTGGAACAAGGTATGGAAAATTGATCAACGATTGTCTTGAAGAACTAACCTCAACGCGTAGAACGACTTCAAACCGTTGGATGGGCTTGTGCGAGCTTTTGTGAAATGCCTTACATCAGAATACCTAATGCATTTGGCTTCCATTGTGCTCTATCCACCCATATAACTTTCATGGTGGTTGTGCAATTTTCACACCTCACAGTCGGCAATAACACTTGTTATTACAAGGCACTAAAGTGGCTTATGAGCGTCAAAAAATTTACTAACGCAAAGGACATCTCAAGGATGTTGCAAGCAATCAGCCCAGTCTAGCTGAACTACTTGTGGCTGCTCAGCCAACCTCTATAATGGCTCTTCAAAGATCAAAACTAATATTTAGATTAATTTTTATTATTGAGGGCCTTAATAATTGTAGCAGTATAAAGGTGCTATGCTGCATATGTCACCCCTTGCCACTTTGCATGTGAGCTCTGTTACTTGTAAATCAGCTGATTTGTTTTTGAAGAACCCCTAGTAACCATTATGTACAGTTGGAAAGTTGTTTGATCAGGCGATGATAACCCTCACTTTGATTGTACTTGTAGTACCTGTGGAGGGTGATATTCGTCTGGTTGGAGGTGCCACTGCCAACGAGGGACGTGTGGAGGTCTACCACAATGGAGAATGGGGCACTGTGTGTGATGATGGTTGGGACCTCACTGATGCCAATGTGGTGTGCAGACAGCTTGGTTACATCGGAGCCACATCTGCACCTGGAGTAGCTTTCTTCGGTGCAGGCACTGGTCCAATCCACTATGACGATGTTGCTTGCACAGGGACCGAGTCACGCCTGGCTGACTGCTCCCATCCTGGTATTGGAATTGAGAACTGTGTTCATGGCGAAGATGCAGGAGTGGTCTGTGACACTACACCACGTGAGTTGAGTAGAGCCGTTTAATAATTATTATTCTTGATTGTGGTCTGTCTCTGTTCAGCGATGTGTGTATACATATGTACGTAGTGTGTGTCCAAGTCAAGTGGTTGTACAGTAAATGCATCTTCAGAAAGGGGTGTCTTTATTCACCACACTGGACTGGGGAATAGGATTTGACTACTGGACTACCATAATTTGCAAAGCCGGTAGTTCTTGTTATATTTGTTTGTCAGCTACGTATTTGACATGTGCAATGTAGGTCATTTAAATGGTGCTAATAATTATTACCATTTGGCCTACATGTGAATGGAAACCATTTCAGTTCAGACTCAAGGAATGCAAAGAGATGTGGCCTCATCTGTCAATGTGGCACTCTTCTGTATAATGTTAGCTACAGTACAGTTGTGTGTAGCAAATGTTGCACATTATAGGGGACTGGTAAAGGCTGGTCATGCTAACAGACACTCTTACTAGTCTTTTCCGTATGACCAGCACACAGATCAGACCCCACTCACCTTTGGTTATGTAAGGTGACAGATCAGGCCTAGTATTACAAACAGACTCCGTAGTACTGCGAAATCTGAACAATGCTAGCAAACACCCTCAATTAACTGGCCTAACCTCTCCAAAGGAACCTAGAGCAACCTGATGTGTGAGCTACCCCTGTGAAGGTGTTGAGGATGTTTGCATGTGTGCATGACAGGATGTGATCAGAAAGGAACCCGGGGAATCTGTTTGGATCATCTTCCCCCTTTATACCTTAACTAACATACAGGACAGCTCAGGGATGTTACAAGCAGTCAGCCCAGTCTGGCTGAACCACTTGTGGCTACTCAGCAAACTCTATATTATATAGCTCTTCAAAGATCATGTCAATTATTGAGGGTTTTAATGATTGTAGCAGCATATAAAAGGAGATGTTGCATATAAATGTCACCCCTTGCCACTCTGCATATGAGCTCATACATTTGTAGATCAGCTGACTCACGTTTGAAAATTCCCTAGTAACCATTATGTACAGTTGGAAAGTTGTTTGATCAGGCGATGATAACCCTCACTTTGATTGTACTTGCAGCACCTGCAGAGGGTGATGTTCGTCTGGTTGGAGGTACCACTGCCAATGAGGGACGTGTGGAGGTCTACCACAATGGCGAATGGGGCACTGTGTGTGATGATGGTTGGGACCTCACTGATGCCAATGTGGTGTGCAGACAGCTCGGTTACATCGGAGCCACATCTGCACATGGACTAGCTTTCTTCGGTCAAGGCACTGGTCCAATCTACTATGATGATGTTGCTTGCACAGGGACTGAGGCACGCCTGGCTGACTGCTCCCATCCTGGTATTGGAATTGAGAACTGTATTCATTTTGAAGATGCAGGAGTGGTCTGTGACACTACACCACGTGAGTCGAGTAGGGATGTTGAAAATTTTTCTTCATTGTAAGGAATTATCTGTCACTGTTCAACGATGTGTGTATGTACATAGTGTGTGTCCAAGTGGTTATAAATGCAACACCAGAAATGGGTGTCTGTATTCACTGCACTGGACTGGGTGAGAAGATTCAACTACTGGACTACCATAACTTTGCATAGCCTGTATTTCTTACTTACATATATGTAAGCGGATTTGAGAAAAGGGACCACTTTGCGCTATGTATAAAGTGTGAGTACGAGCGAAAACACGCAAACGAGTTGTGTTTCCAGTAAAGTCGGATTACTGCATCATAAGTACCTGTGGTATAGTCCCAACATCCTGGCAAAGTTTGAAACCCTAGTCCTTTTTTTGCGCTTCAAAGCAGGAAGAATAGGTACGCCGTCACCATGTTTACAAATTTAATTATGGAAAGGTTACGGGCCATTTTCTCGTAATTGCACCAAGCGTATTTTCGTACTTTAAGCGAGCGTATCTTGGGAACGGGAGCAGCTATTGAAGCGCAACAAAGTGCAACAGATAGCCCATTAACAGTGCTGTGACTTAGTACCAACTTAAAATCAACCTTTAGTGTGAAGTGGTCCCTTTTCTCAGATCTGCTCACATATTTGTTTGTCAGCTATTTTGACATATGCAATGTAGGTCGTTTAAATGATTATTACCATTTGGCCTACATGTCGATAGAAAACCTTTCAGTTTGGACCAAGAGAATGTCGAGAGATGTGGCCTCATCTGTCAATGTTGTACTCTTCTGTATAATGTTAGCTACAGTACAGTTGTGTGTAGCAAATGTTGCACATTATAGGGGACTGGTAAAGGCTGGTCATGCTAACAGACACTCTTACTTGTCTTTTTCATATGACCAGCACACAGATCAGACCCCACTCACCTTTGGTTATGTAAGGTGACAGATCAGGCCTAGTATTACAAACAGACTCCGTAGTACTGCGAAATCTGAACAATTCTAGCAAACACCCTCAATTAACTACAACTTGAATTACTATTGCATGTGTGCTATTGTAATTCAAGTAATGCATAGTGGCTATATAATTTACAGGCCTTAATTGTAGCAGTATAAGAAGTGATGTTGCGTATGCCACCCTTTGCCACTCTGCCTGTAAGCTCAGATATTGGTAATCAATGTAAGTCAGCTAATTTGTGTTTGATAAGTCCCAAGAAGCCGTTATGTTTAGTTGAATTGTTGTTTGTTCAAGCGGCGTTACGTAACTCTCACTTTGATTGTACTTGCAGCACCTGCAGAGGGTGATGTTCGTCTAGTTGGAGGTACCACTGCCAACGAGGGACGTGTGGAGGTCTACCACAATGGCGAATGGGGCACTGTATGTGATGATGGTTGGGACCTCACTGATGCCAGTGTGGTGTGCAGACAGCTCGGTTACATCGGAGCCACATCTGCACCTGGAGTAGCTTTCTTCGGTGCAGGCACTGGTCCAATCCACTATGACGATGTTGCTTGCACAGGGACCGAGGCACGCCTGGCTGACTGCTCCCATCCTGGTATTGGAATTGAGAACTGCTTTCATGGCGAAGATGCAGGAGTGATATGTGACCCCACACCAGGTGAGTTGAGCAGTGGTATATAGCAGTCTGCATGTGTGCACAGCATTTTGTGCTTAGGCCTGGACTAAAACTGTCTGTTAGGCTGTAGTCACACTACTTAGAAAATGACGTAGACGTTAACGGCTCGGCTGTGTAATGTTAAAGTCAATGCAATGAGTCAGTGACACCTGAGTGAGAATGGCAGATTTGTTCTTGTGTGCCACTGTCTGTATTCTCGTTGAAAGCTTCACAATGATTTTGGTGAGCAAAGAAATCGACATTAGAGCCAAAGAGGCTGCGTAGGAACTGCCCATCACTGAGTACGTTTCTTCTTTTGACCCAGATGTCACAAACAATCTCCTCCACTTTGGTATCACACTTCGCTTTCAATGTCCTGAGTCCTGTGGCCACGACTTGTTGTTTTGTTTGCTAGCTGAAGAGAAATCATACCTGAACTTTGTGAAACGTGATATGCAAATGATAACCCATTTAAAAATGAAGGTTTTAAATCATTTTGATGATTATTATGGCAATCTCTATTATGTTTGCATAATTAATGCATATACCAGAGAATCATTCACTTCTATATTGCTCTTTTGGTGGATAAGAAGCTTTCTGAGGCACCGATATACCAGTCTACAGATTATGTTTTATGTGATATGTTACACATAATATAACAAAATTAATTATGCCTCTTCGAATGTTAATACTTAAAAGCTTAATATAATAATCATTAAAGCAAAATAATTGTATAATAATGGCATACGTGGTTAGTCTGTGCCTAACTATGAGCCTAGACAAGTGCTCCACCATGGTCCCCAGGATCGCAACAGCATTACCTCGCTGCAAGGCGTTGCATTTACATAGAACTAGCAGAGAAGCCCGCTTTCGGTGGGCTTCCCTGCTTCGGTGTGTTGACAACGGCACGCCGGTGCCTGTCTGCCGATGCCAGCATGTTGTGTGATGGTGAGTTGATGTCAGCTGGGCAGTATTCTGGTACCTGCAACGTCATGTGTGCATGGCATGTGAGTATGCAGGGGGGAGCATTAAGCAGATTGTACCATTAAAGCATGGAGTGCCTGCAAGTGGAGCACATGCCAGTGCACATTATAAGAGGCAATGCTATGCCTGCAAATTAGTATATGAAGTTAATGGTATCATGTTCAACATACTGGCTAAAGGCATACATGTGCAAGGTGGTGATTCATGTATGTACTGAGGATGAGGCTGTGCAATGATATGGTGTATAGCTATGTAGATTGTTTGTCTGAAATACCATTTGTAATTTCTTGAATTAGTCACATTGGCATACACCGATCCCAAGGAAGTGACGTCACATTCTTATGGTGGAATAAAGTACTGTACGTTGTCAAGGGCTGCAAGAGTGGTCAAAATGGCGTCTCGGCCCGCCAAAAAAAGGAAGCGCTCTCTTTGGCTGCAGGGCAGCTAGGTGGCTGGCACCCCTCTAAGCTCGAGTCCCTCCGCTCCCTTAACTAGCATGGCGCGCATCAAGTCCGCCAAGGACCGGTAGTGGAAGAGCTGGTTGATAATTGTAAAAATGGCATGTCAGCCCACGGAGTACAGACGAAGGGCATCTCGCTTTTCGGCCGCAAGGCAGCTAGGTGAATGGCACCCTGCTAAGAACCTGGCCCCTAGTCCCTGAACTGGCACGGAGCGTCTGGAGCTGATCCCCTGTAAGGAGCTGATTTTATGAGGTAACAAACAAACAAAAAATCCGAGATTCAGTGCATTATAGTAAGATAAATCATACTGCATGTGAATCATACATAATCATGCACTTTGTTCCCCCTGGCTACATAAAGTTTCTGTGCTGTTGTACCATTGTCTTCTGTTCGTTACTTGTGACTGACTCTACATGCAGCCCCTGAGGAATTGTGCAGCATGCACCAGGGCTCCAACAATGAACATATCTAACTTCAGTCATGTTCTGTGCAGAAATCAGGCTTGTTATTTCCCTTACATGTTGCAAGCTGATTGGTCAGATGGTGTAAGGCATGATTGCCTAATAAATTTAAGGTCGCATTGATCCTGAACAGACCCAAAATTCACTTTCTGAAATCTTGCAGCGACTAATTGTATGCATGAACTTTTGTTGAGATCACATGTATTTATTGATAATCCTCACTGAGTCATGCACAATGTTTTAGTATTGTTCTATTGTGATCCTGTTGTTCGACACTTTTGCCTCTGCATGCTGCTGTTCACACTTGCAGCACCAATGGAGGGAGACGTTCGTCTGGTTGGAGGTAGCACTGACAGTGAGGGACGTGTGGAGGTCTACCACAATGGCGAATGGGGCACTGTGTGTGATGATGGTTGGGACCTCACTGATGCCAGTGTGGTGTGCAGACAGCTCGGGTACACTGGAGCCACATCTGCACCTGGAGTAGCTTCCTTCGGTCAAGGCACTGGTCCAATCCACTATGACGATGTTGCTTGCACAGGGACCGAGTCACGCCTGGCTGACTGCTCCCATCCTGGTATTGGAATTGAGAATTGTGTTCATGCTGAAGATGCAGGAGTGGTCTGTGACACTACCGCAGGTCAGTTAAGCGCTCTGGGGTATTGAGACATGCAGAGACAGTGAGGGCATGCTTGTACTGTCTCTGAGTACTACTTCATTCCCCAATTGCATTACTAAGTAATGTGGCCGAAGTCCATTACTAAAGTTCATAAATAGAATTACATACAATGTTTCATACCCCCACTAACAAGTCTTTTTAATTTTGCTGTGGTGAGTATTGCATAATTCAAAGGAAGTACTGTTGGTTGCTGTAGCATGTACATAAAAGTGCTATAGGTAGGAACATGTGCTGATTGTAAGGCAGGGTCAGGAGCACCTACTGGTATTCATTGTGGGTCATGTAGGGTCATGAAATACATCAACTAGGCGGTTAAATAGTAAATCAACCATACTTACATAGTTAACTGTGTATTGGTACATCATGTACATATGTTTGTTGTGCTAGCAGATTTTGTGATTCTTTTAATATTATGAGGAAGCCACTTTCATTGTGTGCTTATTTTCTCCTGCATGGGTCTGCAACCAATACTGTATTGAGAGAAATTAATTGTTTAATATGCTTTTGCAGCTTGTGTTTCTGCACTCTTGCTGAGTTTGTGATTAGGTAGAGGGTTTACGTTCTTACTGTGTTGTTGCTCCCTTGAACCAGAGGGAGCCATCCGACTGGTTGGAGGTGCCACTGACAATGAGGGACGTGTGGAGGTCTACCACAATGGAGAATGGGGCACTGTGTGTGATGATGGTTGGGACCTCACTGATGCCAGTGTAGTGTGCAGACAGCTTGGCTACAGCGGAGCCACATCTGCACCTGGAGTAGCTTTCTTCGGTCCAGGCACTGGTCCAATCCACTATGACGATGTTGCTTGCACAGGGACTGAGGCACGCCTGGCTGACTGCTCCCATCCTGGTATTGGAATTGAGAACTGTGTTCATGGCGAAGATGCAGGAGTGGTGTGTGACACTGCACCAGGTGAGTTGAGTGGTGTCAATAAGTTTCATACCTGTAGGATATTGAGCTTATGCCTATGTTTAGACATTAGTAACATGTTATACTCTATGCTGTGTTTGTGATTGTATCATTTGCCTGGCATTTATAATGTGCAAGTAGTGCATTTCATAGTAAGTTTAAGTGAATAGCATAAACAATAGGAGGGGCATACATTATGCTCATTGTATCCTTGTAGAAGGATCAGTGTTTAGGTACAAGCAGTTTAGGTTTCTCCCTTGAAGCTGCCTTGGCTTTGGTCAAGAGCTCCAGAGATGCTTTGCGCCCTGTTGGTAAAGATATGTCTACTTATTATTTCCAAGGCTTAATCTATTCTGTCTTGAGTGGCGCACTGTCTGTTGCTCGGTTAGTACAGTGAAGCCTGTCTATAAATTCCCTGTGTTAGGCCACCACCATTCTAAAGCAGCCAGCCTCCCTGGCATCAAATAGCACTAAAGGATTGCAAGCAGCCTCTGGAAGCAGCCACATCTGTATGGAGGTCAGTTAGAGCTGGCCCAAAAGTGGCTGTCTTAGACAGGTTCCACTGTATATCTTTCTACATTGTCTTGGTCCTGGATGCAGCAATAACCAAGAAATTCTGCTAGCAAGAGTATGCATGCAAGAATCAAAATTTATATTGAGGAACGCTGCAGTGAGACATCACTACTTTAGAACACGTAGACCAACCTGCTTTTGTGACAATTTTCTACCCTTGTTCATTTCGGAGATGCATGACATCAAACAGTTGCACCTTCCACGACAGCTATTATGACAGCAACAGCACTGTTCTAAACATTCTAGCCAAAATATCATCCATCAGTTACTAGCACAACACCTTGGTAATGATATGAGAAATCTCTGAATTGTTCACTAAAGCTATATTTTGGATTTTGTGTGGTCTTAGCATCCTCACAAATTCTGTTTCTAGTAGTATCTTGCAAACATTCAGGCAACCAATTGTATGCACGAATGCTATGCTTAGCATTATGAGATAATTGTCAATGAATATTGCATGCGTGCTTATTATGTATCTTATCTGGTTATGGAAGTGTTGTTGTATTGTGGTCCTGTTGTTTGACTCTTTTACCTGTACATGTTACATATTTGCAGCACCAATGGAGGGAGATGTTCGTCTGGTTGGAGGTGCTGTTGACAACGAGGGACGTGTGGAGGTCTACCACAATGGAGAATGGGGCACTGTGTGTGATGATTCGTGGGGCATTTTTGATGCCAATGTGGTGTGCAACCAGCTCGGTTACAATGGAGCCACATCTGCACCTGGATTTGCTGCCTTTGGTCAAGGCACTGGTCCAATCCACTATGATAATGTGGCTTGCACAGGGAGTGAAACACGCCTGGCTGACTGCAGCCACAATGGTGTTGGAATTCACAATTGTGTTCACGCTGAAGATGCAGGAGTTGTGTGCAACACTGCACCAGGTCAGTGAGTTTGTACTTACTTAGTTCTGGTAATGTACTTCACAGTGGGGTATTGATGCTCAGCTATTGCATTCAGCAGCATTACATGCACCTGTTTTGTTACTGTCATTGTACTGTGCTTGATTAGACATTACCCATTGTTTTTACTCATACAGTATATAAGTAGAGCATCTCCTGGTTGAAGTCACCTCTGTTGTGCTGTAAAAGTGTATATGTACATACACTTTTAGTAGCTTCAGTGCTTAATATTTGGAACAGTATGTCTTAATAATTGGCATTCATATTGAGCACATTCTATGTTAATCCCTCTATTGCTCTTTGTCCAGCGGAGGGTGATGTCCGTTTGGTTGGAGGTGCCACTAACAACGAAGGACGTGTGGAGGTCTACCACAATGGCCAATGGGGCACTGTGTGTGATGATCTTTGGGACATCGATGATGCCATGGTAGTCTGCCGACAGCTTAACTTTGACTTTGCTGTTTCTGCACACGGGACGTCCACCTTTGGTGCTGGCACTGGTCCCATTCATTACGATAACGTGAACTGCAATGGTACTGAGGAAAGGCTTGCCGATTGTCCCCATAATGGCATTGGAATTCACAATTGTGTCCATTTTGAAGACGCAGGAGTTGTTTGTGGTTGTAAGTCATTTCTTGTCTCCAGATTGCTAAATTGTTCTCATGGTGGTACTATAAACCAGATTTATATGAGTAGCTTTAATCCAGATTCAATCATGCAGGATGTAGTCTTGCACAGACAGACCTTTTCTTCCATTTCTGCTGCTGTATAATAACCCCATGGTAGGAAAGAGTGAGGAGACTTTCCTATACGGAAGTCAAATACTGTTTTAGTAGCACTGATTACATGACATATCTGTGTAGCTATTTTCATTCTAAAGATTCAGGGATTGTTAGCATTCTTCAAGCATCGTGTGTGAACTCCCAGGCTATACTGTACATGCTTTAACTTTTGTGGGGCTAAACTTTCATGGTTCGCAAGTTTTCGTGGTTTTCAGGTTTTTACTTATGCGGTTGCAGGGTCTCAAGCAGGAGAAATAGAGCCTTGTGTAAGTTTTCACCAGGTGAAACGTTTGCGGATGGTTGCTGATCCGTGAAAGCCGTGAAAGCTTAACCCCGCAAAAAATTAAAGCGTATACGATACATAATATAATATGTATTTATCCACATGAGGTTGGGTAGCTTCCTTTACAATTTGTACTAAACAGCATAATTTTACATGAATGAAGCTAGTGTATTGTTGTCAGCTCCTAATATACTTATAGGATCTGTACTGGGAAACCATCCTATGTAGTAGAGTTATAATGGTGGTTGACTGTTCACAGTATGGCCCTCTAAATCAACTATTTCCCTGTTCAGTTCTCTACTGATGTAGATCGCTGTCTGAGTCTCTAACCTGTATTTATTATTACTGAGACTTACTAAAGAATTGTACTATTCTTATGTGCACTCAATGCATTATTGACCTCTGTTTGCTACTTTCAGCTTATGGTGAAGGCGATATTCGATTGGTAGGAGGCACATCACCGAGTGAAGGGCGTGTGGAGGTCTATCACAATGGCCAATGGGGCACTGTGTGTGATGACAGTTGGGACCTCAATGATGCCGCAGTTGTTTGCCGACAGCTTGGCCTCTTCACGGCTACAAGTGCACCTGGACAGGCCTTTTTTGGTCAAGGTACTGGTCCCATTTGGTATGACGATGTGAGCTGCACTGGCACTGAAACAACCCTCACTCAATGCTCCCACAATGGCATTGGCCTGCATAACTGTGCTCATTCTGAAGATGCTGGAGTGGTCTGTTCAAGTAAGCTTACATGTCATACATACGTATTTGCTAAATCCACATAGAGTAATATAATGCTATTTTAATATAATTTGTGCATTGATTCCCTGGGAGACGGTTGAAAACATATCATTTTGTAAGCATACAAGAACAGTGCTGTACTCTTAAGCAGATTGGGTGCTGATTTTTTTTATGAACTGAATGATTGCAACTCTGTTTGTATTGTGTAGCTGTAATGCTGTGTAATGTCAATTTTGCTGCTGTTGTGTCCAGTGGCCAGATTCTGAATCAGTTTGCACCACCAATCCACCATCTTATTTTGTGCACAGTACCAGAAGGCTCGGTTCGTCTGGCAGATGGGACAAGCCCCCAAGAAGGACGTGTCGAGGTCTACCACAATGGCGAATGGGGCACTGTGTGTGATGATGGTTGGGACATTGTTGATGCTGATGTTGTTTGCCGACAGCTTGGCTTTGACTTTGCCACAGCTGCAAATGGATTTGCTACCTATGGTGTTGGCACTGGACCAATCCACTACGATCAAGTGGACTGTGCAGGCAATGAAACAAGGCTTGCTGAATGTCCCTTCAATGGTCTTGGAATACATGATTGCAGTCACTTTGAAGACGCAGGAGCTGTCTGTGGTAGTGAGTCAAGTGCACAACTGCTGTTTTGTAGCTATTGTATGTGTAATAAATGTTTTAACAGGAAGGTGGAAAATCATTATTAGCCAATGGCAATATCTTAAAGGAATTTAAAGGTTTTCTGTCGAAATGGCTCATGAAAAGTTTCACCTAGGAGCTTCACATATGGAGCTATGCAAGCAGTAACAACAAACCGACTTATGTAATAATTACTGTACTGACATAGTTGTACCTGAGTGATAATGCTCTTGTTGAACAACAGGGAATGAAAAAAATGATGGAATGAATGACATTTCATTTACATACGTATAGGTAACCTTAGTAGTTTGGGAAATGACACACAACCGCACCTGCTCATGGTCTTCTTGCAGCTGTTTCTTAATGATAATCAGATTGCTTTTTCCTATTGCTACACATGTAATTGCTTGTGAATTGTCGAGCCCCACTTGTTCACATGTGCATGTGAATCTTCTTTGAATCTCATGCCAAAGGGTACTTTGATATTCAACCTTGCTTTTATTTACATTGTTTTGTTACTCATGCAGTGCATACTGATGGTGATGTTCGACTGGTGGGAGGAGCAACATCTGATGAAGGACGTGTGGAAGTGTTTGGCAATGGCCAGTGGGGTACTGTGTGTGATGACGGTTGGGACATCAATGATGCCACGGTAGTGTGCCGGCAGCTAGGCTTCTTTGGAGCCTCTGGTGCACCTGGACAAGCTGCTTTTGGTCTAGGCACTGGTCCTATTCTGTATGATGAGGTGGGATGCACTGGTAATGAAGCAAGCATCTCTTCCTGCCCTCACAATGGTCTTGGTGTGCATGACTGCTCTCACTTTGAAGATGCTGGTGCAATCTGTTCAAGTAAGCGATAACGTTTTGTTTCTGTTGTTAAATTTATCACATACTAGTTGCTCAATGAGAGTGTTTTGATGTGACGTATAAAGAGATAGAACTTATTGGATATTGCACAAGGAACCTACTCAGGCCATGACAGAGGACACCAGGAAACATGGCTGCATCAGTGGTGGTGGTAGAATCAGAGTGAGGCGGATCAGGATGAGGAGACTGAAACTGTTTTATGTAGCTGAGCCTGTCTGAATACTATTTGCTCAAATGCTCACTCAACTTCGATCTGCTTCACAATGGACAGCATTCCAAGTGATGGGCACTTATTCCAGTGCCTTGATAAGCCAGACCCATTATGTACGTAAGGTACTGAAGTCTATGGCTGTTCAGACCAATGCCCTGGCAACAGGCAGTTCACTTGTGTTTTTTCAAATGCTGGGTAGCCCAAGTGTGAAACTGCAGACTGTTCACTTAGCCATCAGACTCAGCCTCAGGTAACCCAGTCACATCTTATACTCTTTCTTCTGTACAACTCTAAGACAGTATCTGCAGGGTGTACATACGTACGTACCATATAATCTCCATACCACCAAATTGTTTTCTACACAGCCTTGCATGGCCACAGTTACATATGTAGGCGATGACTGTTATCGTGTACTTAGATGTTGATGTCTTGATGTTTTTGCTTAGTTATATCATACAGTATGTTTTGGTTCACTATGCAGACTGGCTGCTCACTGTCATTTATACGTACTTTCGGATTTGCACTGCTGTTATGCTGCACGCACTTGTTCTGTGTGCACTTGTGTTCTGATGCTAGCCAAGTATAATGCACCAAGCCATTATCTTCTTTTATGCACAGCTCCAGAGGGCTCCATCCGACTGGTGGGTGGATCAGGCCCACAAGAAGGCCGTGTAGAGGTCTACCACAATGGCGAATGGGGCACAGTGTGTGATGATGCATGGGACCTCGATGATGCCAGTGTTGTCTGCCGACAGGTTGGCTTTGACCTCGCTGTTTCTGCACCTGGGTTCTCCTTCTTTGGAGCTGGCACTGGTCCCATTCACTATGACAATGTGGAATGTGATGGTACTGAGGAAAGACTTGCAAATTGTACCCATAATGGCATTGGAAGTCACAACTGCATTCATTTTGAAGATGCAGGAGTTGTTTGTCGCAGTAAGTCGTTCAATGTCTCTATTAGTTGACTCAACTGTTCACATGGAGGTACTTTGCACTACTATACTGATTTATGATTGCTAGCCAGCAACTCGCATCTGACACGCATGCCTCGGGTGAATAGGATTGTACGCACTTTGTGCAGTTGACTAAATAACATGTTCAGACGTGCAAAACGAACCAAAATCATACCTACCAGTGAGAAGAATGTCTCAAAAAGCAAATGAGATATCAATGAAGTGTCAGTTAGTCTTGTACTTGGCTGATATTTTTTGCTCCTGGGATGCGGCAAATAAAATGGTGGCCGACATACGTACAGGGGTACGGTATGAAAAACCTCTGTTTCATAAAGAAACAATGTGCCACTAAAAATGTATGGAGACAGAGGGTAGATACGACTTAGCTTTTATGCTGAATGGTCTATTCACTCTCCAAGACACACTTCACATATGATTTAAACATGTCGCAATATCTATTCGTTAGCACTTCAGCCATTTTACTTGCACAAGTAATGTTTACTCACATGAGTAAATTTTACGCTCAAATGACACACGTGTGTCATGACTAGGTATGTTTAATCACTACTGTAGATTGTCACATGAAAGAAAATGAGCGTATCTTTAAGTTAATCCAGATTCAACCGACATGCTGTTGTGCAAGTCCAGATCTATCTACCAGAGATCTATTCATCCACTTCTGCTACTGTGAAACACATAGCCTCATGGTAAGAAAGTGTCTGGAGTTTCCTATGCTATAATCATGTGCTATTTCAGTAGCACTGACTTCATAAACCTTTGAGCAATATAATGATAAGGTGTTCGGAGTTGTTGCAGTATGATGAAGGGATGCAGTATGAAAAAGGTAACAAAATAGAGCTGTTTTGGTAAGAATGTTTGGATGGAAGTTGCTGATCAAATATCACCTGACTTGGTTTAGCCACCCATGCAAGACTATTATCTGGTTGAATTAAATTTTTAATTTCAGTTTATCAGTGTGAATCCTAGTATTATTCAAAGCAGCAACAGCATTCAAAGCAGACTTTCAGATTGAATTCACAGTGTACTATCTGTAGCAAGGAGGTATATACATTGGGAATTTGCCCTACAACTAATGTGGGTTATAAAGTGCTCTATTTCTTCTTTGGCACTTTGTGCAGATTTTGCTGATGGTGACATTCGACTGGTTGGAGGTGTCACTGACAATGAGGGACGTGTGGAAGTTTACCAAAGTGGAGCATGGGGCACTGTGTGTGATGATTCGTGGGACATCAATGATGCTATGGTTGTTTGCCGACAGCTTGGCTTTGACACTGCTGCAGCTGCAAATGGACTTGCTGCCTATGGTCCTGGCACTGGACCAATCCACTATGATAACGTGGCCTGCACTGGCAATGAAACAAGGCTTGCTGACTGTCCCCACAATGGTGTTGGAATTCACAATTGTGTTCACTTTGAAGATGCAGGAGTTGTCTGTGGTGGTAAGTCGTGTACATACACTACACTTCACTGTAGGTGTTCCACTGGTTTAGCACCAAATTTGATTGTAGCACTGATCTTTTCTTTGCCATATGCAATTGCTCTTAATGTTTTCTGTGTGACAACTTATGTAGCTTTTGCTGATGGCGATGTTCGACTGGTGGATGGACCATCATCAGATGAAGGTCGTGTTGAGGTCTTCTTCAGTGGAGCATGGGGCACTGTGTGCGATGATGGTTGGGACGTCAATGATGCCACTGTGGTTTGTCGCCAAATTGGTCACTTTGCGGCTTCGAGTGCTCCTGTACAGGCTGCGTATGGTCCAGGTACTGGCCCTATTTGGCTTGACGATGTGGATTGTATTGGCAATGAAACAAGCATCTCTCAGTGTGGCCATATTGGTGTTGGAAATAACAACTGCTTCCACAGTGAAGATGCTGGCGCAGTCTGTACAAGTAAGCCAAGGTGTCATTGTGTTGTTGCTAGTGTTTGCTATACCTGTTACCCTGTACATATCGCTTACAAAATGGGGGGTCAGAAATGTTCGCTCTGCTACACTGACAAATATAGGTTTCTTTGAACAATATTGGGAGCAGTAGGTTTTGAAATTGAACAAACAAGTGCTTCCATCGCGATGTTCACTAATCCACCATCTTCCTATGATGTCATATCACATATTATTATTATACTATGCCTATTATTATGTACGTAAATGTTCACGATAGAATAATTTGCAAATGTAGGCCATTTGCGAAAATCGCAAGCTTAATTGATTGCAAAAACTTTGCAGCATACGGTATGTTTATACACATTCAGTGGTATGATAGCCATGTTACTTGTAAGTGTGAGTAACGTTATTCCAGCTAGAATATATTTCTGACTCGCTTATAATGTAACAATGGCAAATGAGTGATTTCTGGAGTGTATTAGTATTATGTGATATCCCTCACTTGAACTTGACGTGATGTGTATCATATGCCCTTGGGTAGATATCATGTACATATGCATTGAGTGTGATACATCTACACAGATGATGTTGCTACCACCAGAGTCTTTTTGCAGACTCTAATAGGCCCTATCTTCTGTGCCTTCTCATTAAGTACATAGGCTGCTCATGAAACTAGCAAACTAGTCATTAGTGCTGTTTCTAACTGTTAAGTATGTGTAATGTAACTGTGGATCTAAAGCCAGCTGAGTAGAGGTGCTATATTTGTGGTTCATTCATTTTTGTCTGCTCTACTACCACACCAATCCCTGTCCTATTTGTGCACAGCTCCGGAGGGCTCCATCCGTCTTGTTAATGGAGCAGTCCCATCTGAAGGGCGTGTAGAGATATACATTCGTGGTGAATGGGGCACTGTGTGTGACGATGGATGGGACCCAGATGATGCTAACGTTGTTTGCCAGCAGCTTGGTTACCCGGCAGCTACAGGTGCATTCCTCTTTGCTGCATTTGGACAGGGTACTGGACCAATATGGCTGGATGAAGTGGCCTGCACTGGTACAGAGACAAACCTGACCCAATGCGGTCACAATGGTTTTGGAATTGAAGACTGCAGTCACTTTGAAGATGCAGGAGTTGCGTGTGCAACAGTAGGTAAGTGTGGTGTAGGAATACGAAGGTGACCATGGTGTGTGTACTTACTTACATTTGTAACCATGCAAATTTGGTACTACACTATGTAGTTGGTTTTGTTGAATTTATCAAGTGGGTGCAGTGTACTGCAATGAATGTACTTTCAACTTTATCTTTGTGTTGTCAGTTTTTTTCTTGCATAATGTGGAAATGGTCAGGGGTGGAGGAACATGACACGGTTTGGGAGGCTATTAGGTGGCAAAGCCTATAGCCACTGTTCTCTAGATCCAGATTATTGGGGGGGGCTTCAGCCCTATAGGTTCCATCTTCTATGATGGTAGCAGTTATGTAATGGTTAAATGCTGGCCAAGAGGTGTCTGAGGGCTTTAGAGCTCAAAGCATGCCATGCAGAGTGGTCTAAATTCTGTAGAGCATTGAGTGCTTGGCAGTTAAATAGTTATTGTATTTCCTACCCTGTTCTCTACCCAATCAAATCGTCTCTGCTTCCTCCTCTTGATGATGTCAGCACCACTGGTTGCTATAAAATGTGAGAAGCCCTGAAAACAATCCTCCAGCACAGCTGAGCGCTCCCACTCCTTCGCCAACTTCTCAATCTGTACTACTTCGTAGCTGTCCTCTGACTGAAGGATACGTACATATGTACATGTACATAGTTCTGAGTGACATGCGAGCAGTACAGTATGATATATTTGGCTTATGTTTAAGCATACGTACGTTGGTGCCTCTGCAGAGTGCCTGCAGAGGCACCTCTGGGATATTATATGTACATACATACGTACACCTCCAGGAAGTGGCTGTGCTCGTTCTATTGCCCATGCATTCTCCGGGAAATGCTTGTAGTGCTTTATGGATTTTTTGTGCGGCATGTACATAAGATGCCTATTACCACTGCAATAGGATGTACAAGGATCTGAAAATAGCAACTTCATAGCAGATTTTTCTGTTTATAACTTCTTCAAATGCCTGTCTTCATTGCACATCATCTCATGCCTTTCACTGTGTGTTGTTCTACTGCATATGATGTACATTATCACTCGTTGTCTAGCTGTTTCGATCCTTAATGGGCACCATTGTTTATTAATTTCATATCTCCGTACAGTTCCGCCCAATGTCACAGTCCCTGAAGGTGCAGTCCGACTGGTGGGTGGAGCAGGACCACATGAGGGACGTGTGGAGGTCTATCACAATGGCCAGTGGGGCACTGTCTGCGATGATGATTGGGATGTGGTAGATGCCACTGTTGTGTGTCGTGAAGTAGGCTATGTCAGAGCAACAGCTGCTCCTGGTGTGGCTGCTTATGGCCTTGGCAGCGGCCCCATCTGGTATGATAACGTGGCTTGCACAGGCATGGAACTCAACCTCACTGAGTGCCCTAGCAATGGTCGTGGGTCACACAACTGCCTCCACTTTGAAGATGCTGGAGCTGTCTGCACAAGTTAGTGTTTGTATTGCTCTATGTATGTGTACAGTAACATACACACATAGAAGACATACAATTTGTACTGAAACTGTGCATGGAATAGCATTGTAGGTATGTATTGCATGAATTGGGTTCTTACTGCTTGCAGATGATCCTGCCGATTCTGTTGCCGAGGGCACGATCCGCCTGGTTGATGGGAATACTCCAATGGAAGGACGGGTTGAGGTGTTCCACTTGGGCATCTGGGGCACTGTGTGTAATGATGCTTGGGACATCCTGGATGCTACTGTTGTGTGTCGTGAGCTGGGCTACACTACAGCTGTACAGGCCTATCGAGCTGGTAACGGCAGTGGTCAGATTTGGTATGATAACGTAGCCTGTAATGGCTATGAAACCAGGCTTGTGGACTGCCAGAGCAATGGGCTTGCTTCACACAACTGTTTTCACTTTCTAGACGCTGGAGTGGCCTGTGCAGGTGAGTCAGGAACTCATGTTGTACAAGTAGCTCATGGGCTTGGCCAGTGTATTAGACTGGTGCTCTTCTGTAGAGTAGAGCATGCTATGAGGACAGCTAAAGATGTGCTATCTGTATTCCATAATGCAAGGTGGTTAATTATTGTGATATGTGCATGTGATATATGTATGCTTCAGAAATGCACCTAATTCCGAAAATTTCATTATATTCATCCTTTTAACAAGGCACAATGATTGTGACTCTTGTATGGTATAGGTGTGCCTACCTGCAGGCAGGCAGTGCAGTGGGTTAGTAAATGTGGGTACATATGTCACCCTAAATGGGCAAGCTGTGTGACCATACCCCTGCAATGCTTGGTACAGTGTAAGCCATACTTTAGTGTGCAGCACAGTTGCAGTGAGCATTGCCTAGTGGATGTCTCTTCCCTGTTATTTGCCTTGACTTCATAGAATCTGTTGATTTAATAGTTGTTCTCTCATTCTTGCCAAAGATGTGGAAGGTGCTGTTCGTCTGGTGGATGGTGTAGCTGGTCCTCATGAAGGTCGTGTTGAGGTCTATCACAATGGTCAGTGGGGCACTGTGTGTGATGATGCTTGGGATGTCCAAGATGCAAATGTAGCTTGTCGCCAGTTGGGCTACACTGGAGCTACAAGTGCACCCCAAAATGCTGCATTCGGCCCGGGTGTGGGCCCCATCTGGTATGATCAGGTGGGGTGCAATGGTGATGAATTCAACCTGACATCGTGCACAAGAAATGATCTGGGAGTACATGATTGTGTTCATGCTGAAGATGCTAGTGCCGTCTGCTTCCGTGAGTCACTGTTCTGAAACCAATCGGTGTAACTCATACTTGCATTGTCTCTGTTTATGGTAGTGTGTCTTCATCAACATGGTATGGTATTTTTTAATATCATTTAATCAGATCTTTCTTTCAGTGCTTGGTTGTAATGAACCCAAGTTACATGTATCCATGACGTATATCTGAGCTTATACCTTGGTGCTTGCATAAGCCAATTTCTTCATTCTCTGTCTTGTATATATGTCTAAGGTACAGTTTTGATCACAATCAATATTTGTCAGTGGTATGTATGTATGTATGTGTTCTTCTCTGCCCCTGTTTGATTGCAGCTGTGGAAGGGGCAGTTCGACTGGTGGATGGACCCAATGCAATGGAGGGCCGAGTAGAAGTATTCCATGCTGGCCACTGGGGCACTGTATGTGATGATGATTGGGACATTGTTGATGGTAATGTTCTGTGTCGTCAATTGGGCTATTCCTCAGCATTGTCTGTGAACACTTCAAGCATTCCGGGTACTGGTCCCATCTGGTATGACAACTTTGGCTGCCTTGGATATGAGCCTCGACTTATAGAATGCTCCAGTGTTGGCCTTGGAAATCACAACTGTTTCCACAGCGAAGATGCCTATGTTGTCTGCGGAAGTGAGTAATACTGCATGGCTTGCTCAACTCAGGTGTGTACTGTCCAGGTGTTGTGCTATGACACTGAATCCTTGTCTTTGACAGGTGAAGAAGGCATTGCCCGGTTGGTAGGTGGGTCAGGACCACATGAGGGACGTGTAGAAGTCTTCCACAATGGCCAGTGGGGCACAGTGTGTGATGACTTTTGGAGTTCGAATGATGCAACTGTTTTGTGCCGCCAACTGGGCTACGAACGATTTCTAGCGTTCCACCGAGAGGCATTCTTTGGAGAAGGTACTGGGCCAATTTGGTATGACAACCTTCGATGTGATGGTACTGAGGCCAATCTCACTCAGTGTGACTTCAATGGCATTGGAGATCATAACTGTGCCCACAGTGAAGATGCTGGAGTGACTTGCGATCGTAAGTCCCTAGTCTTTGGCTGCTAGATGCATACATTTCATTCATTCATGTATATAGAAGTACACCGTTCTGTACTTCTATATCCCAGTATATGCCAATACATACATACATGTATTGTGTATTCTTTTTCCATCCTTTGAGGGAAAGTATTGGATCATTCCATACATATAATTAGTTTTGACAATTTGTTAACTAGTTAATTTTGAAGTTTTTTTATCACTTTATTGCTCCATCTTTTCATTCGCTTTCAATAGCTATGGAGGGTGCAGTCCGATTGGTTGATGGATCTGGTCCACAGGAGGGGCGGGTAGAGGTCTTCCATCTTGGTGTCTGGGGCACTGTGTGCGATGATGATTGGGATATCCTGGATGGCACCGTAGTTTGCCGCCAACTGGGCTATACCACCGCAATTTCTGCACCTGGAGCATTCGTTGGTTTTGGCCCAGGTTCAGGCCCTATCTGGTATGATCAGCTGGATTGCAGAGGCTATGAGGCAAACTTGACAGAGTGCAGCAGTAACGACCTTGCTGTTCACGACTGCAGTCACTTTGAGGACGCAGGAGTGGTCTGTGCCAGTGAGTCATTTGCATGTGGTACATACGTAACTAGTGGCGCAATTCAGTGATTGTCAGCTAGTGTGACTCACTAGTCATGAACATACAAACAAGTCCATACATATGTACACCCAGCAGTGGTGGACTGATTGATGATGAAACTCATGTGTACTCATGAGGAATCCATGTATAGTGTTTGGTTATGTGCTGTGTGCCTAATACTACATTTATCCATTGTGTTGGCTCTTGCAACTGCAGATGTGGAAGGCACTGTCCGACTGGCAGATGGGTCAAGCCCAGATGAGGGACGTGTGGAAGTCTTCCACAATGGCGAATGGGGCACTGTGTGTGATGACTTTTGGGACATCAATGATGCCATGGTAGTCTGCCGACAACTAGATCACCTTATGGCTGTGAGTGCACCAGTTCAAGCTTTCTTTGGACCAGGCACGGGACCTATTTGGTATGACAATGTTGGGTGTACTGGCAATGAACCAAACATCACCCAATGTCCACATCCTGGCGTCGGAATTGAGAACTGTGTCCACGCTGAAGATGCAGGAGCGGTCTGTGCAAGTGAGCTAGATTCTGTACCAATGTATGGACATTTCATGTACTGTAATGTTGTGTTGTGTGTGATGGTTCTAACGCCTGCATTTGTATCCACCGCTGTGCAGCATTGTTAGTGTAACCAAGTTTTCATAATATTTATATAAGATTCATAGGGTCTACATACCTTCATCTTTCTTTGTCACAGCTCCAGAAGGCTCTGTTCGACTGGTGGGAGGAGAAGGTCCACATGAGGGGCGTGTAGAGATCTACCTCAATGGTGCATGGGGCACAGTGTGTGATGATGGATGGGACCTCACTGATGGCAATGTTGTCTGCAACCAGCTAGGCTATCGCAGAGCAGGAAGTGTGGTTGGCAGTGCATCTTTTGGTGCAGGCCTAGGGCCCATCTGGCTTGATGATGTGTTATGCACAGGCAGTGAAACAAACATTACTCAGTGCAGTAGCAATGGTGTAGGAGCACACAACTGCTTCCATTTTGAAGATGCAGGAGTGACTTGTGTAGGTGAGTGCTTAGACTGCTTAGCACCATCGATTTCAGGGATGCACTACTCAGTACTCTGCACATCACAATATTACTCTGCATTAGGTGTTGATCTGCGTGCCTAATGTAAATGGTAATTCTGCAAAGAATAAAACTATTTACGTCATAGGAAATAAGGTTACTGATTTTTTATCATGTCGGTACAATTTCATGAAAATGGCTGTGTTCATAATATTTATTGTCCAATTCCATGATTATTCATTTGTGGTATTATGTAATGTTTGATGGTGATATTGAGTTCAGGAATCATAATCTGTAAGCCCGGCGGTTGCACACTTTAGAATCATTTTCAGGCAACTGTTTATCAACATTACTGTACTTCTGGAGTGTTTGAACCAATGTTTGTTGGCTTAAGAACTGGAAAGCTCCATCCCCTACATCTGTGCCTCCCTAGAGTATAGTAATACTGAATTGAATAGGGCGAGGAAGAAAGTACAAAAGCATACCAGCGTGAATTGTTGGATATATACGATATATTTCTTAACAAATCATGTAATTTGCACTCATCTATTGTGATGGATCAATTCCTACCTTTTGTCTCACACATATAGATGTGACGGATGTAGATGACTATACGGTTCGCTTGGTGGGCAGCAGTGAGTCCCCTCTCAGTGGTCGATTGGAGGTCCTCCGTGCTGGTATTTGGGGTACAGTGTGCAACAACAACTTCAATTTGGGAGCAGCTCAGGTTGTGTGCCAGCAACTGAATGTCACTATCACTGATCCAAGCAGCCAAATCCTTCTCATTACCAACACTGCTGTGTATGGTGAAGGCAATGGCACCATTTGGGTTGACGACGTCGTGTGCTTTGGAAATGAGACCAATCTGGATGAATGCATCCACTCAGAATGGGGCAGCCCTAACTCTCCATTGTGCTCCCACAGTACTGACATATCCCTCACCTGTGAAGGTAAATGCCATGTCTGCACATTGCAAGATACTTGAGGATCTACGGTCACTAAATTGTGTGGTGTTATCTTGTTGTATGTATTTCAGTAGGAGTGACTGTATACAATGGCTGTCTAATGGTTTAGAGTACTGTGATTGTATGCTTTCATCTCTAGATTCTTAATCCACGTTCTTCTCTCTGTTCCCTATTCATTAGCTGATAATCACAGAGGTATTCGATTGGTTGATGGTCATCTTGAAGGTCAAGGGCATGTTGAATTGCTGTATGCCGGAGTGTGGGGAAGTGTTTGTGACGATTTCTTTGACTTGAATGATGCCAATGTTATCTGCCGTGAGCTGGGATACAGTGGAGCAGAAAATGCTCATCCCTTTAGTCTATTTGGATTTCCAGATCGATTCATTCATTTGGATGATCTTGCTTGCAATGGAAATGAGAGCCAACTGGTTGACTGTCCCGGCATTGTTTGGGGAGTCCACAACTGTTTTGCGACTGAGGCAGCATCTGTGACTTGCACAGGTACTACTGTGAGACTCGCCATCCAAGTCTTCATATTAGTGGCATGTTCACATGCTGCATATACTACACATGCAGACAAGCAGATGTGCTGTTGATAGCTATTCTACATCTCATCCCTTTGCAGTGCCTGTTGTTCCAGATGAGTATTCTGTGAGATTGGTACAGGGCGTTATTGGAGATCACGAGGGCATTGTTGAAATCTATCGGAATGGCCAGTGGGGAACCATCTGTGATGACAGATGGGACACAAATGATGCAAATGTGGTGTGCAATCAGCTTGGATTTGGTGACGCTGTTGCCACACCAGATACCAATTACTTTGGCCGTGGAGATCTGAATAAGCCAATTCTGCTAGATGAGGTTGCTTGTGCTGGAACTGAACGAAACCTGGGAGAGTGTACCTCTGCAACGGTTCATGACTGCACACACAGCGAGGATGCTGGTGTGAGGTGCACTGGTGAGTTTACCTCTGTACAGGTGTACATAGTCAACCTTCGCCAAACATTTAAACTGTAGGGATAGCAACATTCAGGGATCTGTGTTGTATACTGTCATGAAAGTACAGCGGGTAGACGATTTCTTGTGTTTGGAACTGACAAAGACTGCTACATTTGAAATGTCTGCATGACTTTGCTTTGAGCCACGCTTGCATATTCTGCTACCTGATTGCTTGCCTGGCCTTGCCTTCATCACAACAATGAACCTCTGTGGCATCATTGTCATGACAGTGTTACAGCAGTATTGTAACTGTCACTCCAGACTAAAAAATAGCCATCATCCTGTATAACATATGTAATTTGTTTGTATTCTTTATTGACTTATAATGATGCTATCATTGTGTAGTATTTGGGTAACAAGTGTGACAAGGTATGGCGTGTATTTTCAACTGCAGCTCCTCAAGACTACGACCTTCGTTTGCGAGGATTGTATTCAGGCAGCACTGGAAGAGTGGAGATCTTTTTCAATGGAGAGTGGGGCACTGTGTGTGACAGTGGCTGGGACGTTAGTGATGCCACTGTGGTTTGTCGCCAACTTGGATTCAATCGTGCAGTTCGTCCTCTCTTGGGTGATGAGGTACCTAATGGGGAAGGACGTGTGTGGCTGGACTACATCATTTGCAACGGCAGTGAAGCTAGAATCCATGATTGTGCTCACAGTGGATTTGGGGACATTCTTGGTCGTTGTGCAGACCACAGCCAGGATGCTGGGGTGGTGTGTTCAAGTGAGTGTAAGACTAAGTGTCGCTATAGTGAAATGAATTGCCTCTTGCATGCAATATCTAGACTTTGAAATGTCAACGTAGCTATGAAAATATAAGGATTTTAGAACTAAGCTTGCTTCCACCTATCTTGTAGATGAGCCTATCTTACCTGGGGATGAGGAGATCATGGTCCGCCTGTCAAATGGGACCACTGTAACTGGGCTGTCTGACGGTCGTTTGGAGGTGTGGCATGCAAACCAGTGGGGTACTGTGTGCTTCGATGGATTTGACTTGCGCGATGCTGTTGTTGTGTGCCGAGGATTAAACCTATTTGCACGCAGTTACTACTTTGCTTCTCTCAACTTTGATGTTGGATACGGCATGCCTATATGGCTCACAGAAGTTGGCTGTCAGAGCAGCGAGACTAACCTTGGCTACTGCAGCCACCCTGGTTTTGGAGCGGCAGACTGCCAGCACACCAGTGACGTTGCTGTCGAGTGTACACAAGGTATTTACATAATGCATGCCCATTGTTTGCTGTAAGGGTGTTCACATAATCTTCTTTTAGCAAGCGATTGTTGTAGTTTGTACTTAGGGTTTCAGCACACTCTTAATTGCTTCCTATAACAATTTTATTGAAGTTTTATTTGAAGGTGTTAATAGGTAGTGGATAAACTGGAAATGCTTTAGTTTGGTGGTTGACAGTTTGGTCCTGGACCAAGTGTCATCAACAGATTGGTGTTAGAGGATACTTATTTGACCTGTCTCATTAGAAAGGTGTCCTTATTACAGGGGTAGCTTTATAGACAATTCATGTGTAACTGAGACAGTAGGCACTGTATTCATTACAGAGATTGATGTCCTGATTCAGGGTACTTTTATATGTAAAGAGGTTTCTGCTGAATCAGTATCTTGAACAAAACACTATCCAGCAACAAACTGATCTGTTTTAGATGTTTTGGCAAGACTAAAACAGACCAGCTTGTTGCTGGCTGGTGCTTTTGTTCAAGATTCAGCATGAGCAACTCTAGCCACTCAGGAATTTTTGACAAGGAGGTCCACTGTATACCCAGTTGTAACAATCCACTACTGTCTTTCTTGTAGATAACGTGTTGGGCAACTTTTCTGTTCGCCTGGTGGGAGGGGCTGGTGACTATGAAGGACGTGTGGAGGTGTACTTCGATGGGGAGTGGGGTACTGTGTGTGATGATGGCTTTGGGCTTGCAGATGGAGATGTCATTTGCCGATCGCTTGGTTACCTAAGAGCTTCTCAGGTGTATGGACTTTCACAATTTGGATCGGGCACTGGTACCATTTTGATGGACAATGTAGCCTGCAGTGGCACTGAAGATGCACTATGGCAGTGTCCATTTAATGGATGGGGAATCCACAACTGTATACATTTTGAAGATGCTTCCGTAACCTGCTACGATCCAAATGCTCCCACTCCTGGAGGTGGCCAATATGATGTGAGGCTGGTTGGCGGTTTGTACGCATATGAAGGACGTGTGGAGATCTATTACAACAACACCTGGGGCAGTATTTGTGATGAGGGGTGGACAGCACAAGATGCAGATGTGGTGTGCCGACAGCTGGGCTATGAGGGTGCCAATGCAGCTGCCTATGGCTCCCAGTATGGTAGAGGAGATGGTCCAGTGTGGTTGAGTCAGACAACCTGCCAAGGTGATGAGAATCGACTGGTGGACTGCACATTCCCGGGATGGGGGGATGTGAGCGCTGACTGCCGGACACACACAAGAGATGCTGGAGCATCTTGCAGAGGTGAGTGTTACTGAAGATTTACGTAATGCATTGAAATTCTAAAGCAGGAACTTTGATTCTATAGTGATACCTCTCCACTTTGGACTCATTTTGGAACAATTTGTCCTGATTAGAGAAGTGTCCACTATTAAAGCCAGTTTAGGACCCAGCTCTATGTGGCCGTAGTAGCTCTCATTTGGGAAATGAATGGAATTTAGGGTGTCCTGTTTACATCAGGGTTCCACTGTAACTCGGAACAATTTGTACTTTTGACCATGTGATATGAACAAGGGCTCCCTTTAGGCAATTTACAAATATTCTTATTCTGTGATAGTTTGTTATTAATTTCTTTGCCTGTTGCGTTCTTGTGCCTACTCTCTGGCTGTTATAGAGTATCTTATTCATACTTTACTGCAGCTACAAACCAGGAAGGAGATGTTCGTCTGGTCAATGGTGCTGTGCCATCTGAAGGACTACTTGAGATATACCATGCTGATCAGTGGGGTGTCTTCTGTGATGAGCTGTTTGGGGATTTGGATGCACAGGTTGTGTGTCGCCAACTGGGTTACCCTACAGTGGGAGCAAGAGCATATGGTGGCTCTTTGTGGGGTTACAGCTTTGCACCAATCTGGCTCAGCACTGTGCAGTGCAGAGGAACTGAAGAACGCATTGTGGACTGTGCAAGGAGCGAATGGGGAGACCCTGGTAACTGTTTCTTTTTCCAAGACGTCAGTGTGGTTTGTCAAATAAGTAAGTTATGCCATGTGGATGTACTGGTAGAACGATAAGATTCATTGCTGCATAACATGAATGCAACATGCTGCAATACTATGCTGAGGTGAATTGAATGTACCTTACAGTGTTTGAGTATTCCCTGCTCCGATACACTCAAAGATGTGCATTCTCCTCTCTTTACGTATCTCTACCCTAAGACAGGAATTCCATGATATTCTGCTTACTGTACTGTGTAGGCACAAATGAGACCTACCAGGAAGGGGACATCCGTTTGGTGGATGGTGACTCCAATTCTGAGGGCAGAGTGGAAGTGTACCACAATGGACTGTGGGGAACAGTCTGTGATGACTTCTTTGATTTGGACGATGCCAGAGTAGCATGCCGACAGCTTGGCTTCTCAGATGTTATCTCATGGGAGAGCAGCTTTGGCTACGAGGATGCAAATGGCCCCATTGGTATCCACAGCGTGGAGTGTGGTGGCAACGAAAGTCAACTCTTGGATTGCAGCTTTAGAGACGATCTGGAAACATACGTCTGCTTCCATTTTGAAGACGTTAGAGTCACTTGCTCAGGTATGTAACAGTATGACTAAGACAAAGTAGGATGTATTGTATTTTTGCAGTTGGTTTGTCGTCAACAGCCAAAAAAGAGCAATATCATTATTCATTCCATTACAGACTATGCGCCACCAAGGATCAGCCGTGTACGTTTGTTGGATGGTGTGACAGACTATGAGGGTCGTGCCGAAGTGTTGAGTGATGGGGTGTGGCATACAGTGTGCCGTGCAGGCTTTGATGAAGTAGCAGGAGGAAGGTTCTGTCGCCAGCTGGGCTTTGATGGTCTGAAGGAACTGGAAACTGCACATCCACTTTTCGTTGAGGACCATGGGGAACCACCAATATTCCCTGATGCCATCCGTTGCTATGGAAATGAGACGTCTCTCACTACCTGCCGAATTGTTGATGAAGATCTGTCCGCTTGCACTCATGACAATGAAACAGCAATTCGATGCAGTGGTGAGTACCTCACTGTTATCATTCAATCATTTCACAATACTGGCCATATATGTTCATCATAAACATTCATTGGCTTTGTTTCATGCAGTTTATTGCACTTAATTATACATTTTCCTTTCATTCTTTCATAATTCAGCTGATAGGACCCCGCCCCTCTCTGTCAGTTTGATCAATGGCCCATACTACAGTGAAGGAGTGGTCCAAGTTCTGCACAATGGCTCATGGGGTGGAGTCTGTTTCACATCCACCTGGGGATTCTCAGTGGCAACTGTGGTCTGTAGAGAGCTGGGATTCCCTGGTGCTGCCAGTGGTCCTCCATCAACTGAGTTCAATGTGGTGGCCAATGCTGACTCTCCTGTGTGGCTCTCTTCTGTAACCTGCCTAGGAACTGAAGAACGCCTCTCGGACTGTCTTTACTCTCCACCTGCTGATGGGATTACCTGTGCAGCGAACTGGCTTGGAGCAGTGGTCTGTCTGAGTAAGCTGTTAATGACACAGACTTAGTTCCTTGTGCATACAGTATGTGTGTTATGCCCATGCGATGGAGCATGGAGGTTGGGAGAAGGGACCATCCAAACATCTCTGTTCAGTGACTAAAGTGTATTTTCCATCTTTTGCAGATGATTCTAACATTGGTGTCCCTCAGCATGGTGATGTGAGGCTGGTACCAGGCCCAGACAGTGGTCGTTTGGATGTGTACTTTAGTGATGGTACATCATTGGGTTGGGGCACTATCTGTGGATTTTTCTGGACTTTTGAGAACACTCAAGTAGTCTGCAGGCAGCTTGGGTTTGATGGGGCAGCTTCATTTGACTATGCTTTGAACACTGGGCACGATCTGGGCACTGGGCCCATTGGTGACTTTGAGTGTAATGGTGATGAGGCACACCTCGGCAACTGCACTGAATACACAGCTCCTTTCTTCTGCACTCACAGCTTTGATATCTCAGTGACTTGTCAAAGTGAGGGAACCATCGCACTAGGCCCAATTGTCTAAACATGCCATGTCCAAGTCTGCATTTTATGAAGGCAGCAATGCCAGACAAGATGTGGATGCCATCATACTCATTAAGGCAATTAGCTGTAAACTACGTAAGCACTGAGTTGTGCTTTACATTTGACTAAGATGCCTTAACTTGTACAGTATGTACACTCTAGCTTGAACCTCATTTACTACAGCAATTGATTTGCTGAACCATAGTGATGGTAGCTTTTGCGCTGAAACATCCTGAGTGATCTTGACCTACTCTGCTGCCTGCAACTCAGTTCAAAAGCTACCACTACAGTGATTCAGGAATACCTTGTGCACATCAACGAGTCACTGTGCCATTAGTTAATATAGACAAGAATTCAATGTCATGATGAAACAGTCAAGTGCTTAAAGCTAAGTTTGAAATCTTATGCTAGCCACTGCATTAATTACCCAATTTTTGCTTCATTGCAGATGAAGAGGACATTGCGGAGTTTCCTATTAGGCTTGCAAATGGCAACGAATCTTATGGTCGTGTTGAAGTAATGATTAATGATCAATGGGGCACTGTGTGTGATGACTTCTGGGATATTAATGATGCTCACGTAGTGTGCAGGAGCCTTGGATATGGCTCTGCTGTTTCTGCACATTCATTCGCGGAATTTGGCCAAGGCACTGGTCCCATTTGGCTTGATGATGTCCAGTGTTCTGGAGGAGAGTCTCACCTTTCTCTCTGCAGACATGCTGGTATCAGTGAAACTCATTTCTGCTTCCATTTTGAAGATGCTGGTGTTGTTTGTAACAGTAAGTCTTTAACATCACCACATGCATATTACAAACTGGCCACTTGTGTTAATACACAGATTTATAGGCTGACCATCCCATGCCCATTCTGTTCTTCTTTCTTTTTCCATTCCCATCCTTCTCTCTTTCCCTCTAATCCAACCCTTTTCCCTTCTCTTCTTCAAATCTCTTCCTCTACTGTCACAGCTTCTGGGTACTTTCCTCCTCCACCGGCCATTCGTTTGACTGGTGGAGCAAGTCAGAGCGAGGGGCGTGTGGAGATCTTCTTGGATGGTCAATGGGGCACCATTTGTGATCTTGGATGGGGACTGGCTGATGCTGAGGTAGCCTGCAGACAGCTGGGCTATGCGGCAGCTGCAAGGTCTACATCAGGTGTGTGTGTGTGTGTGTGTGTGTGTGTGTGTGTGTGTGTGTGTGTGTGTGTGTGTGTGTGTGTGTGTGTGTGTGTGTGTTGCATGTGCATGTGCGTGTGTGTGTGCGTGTATGTGCATATGCATTTGTGCAAGTGCATAATTAGATTGCATGTGTCTGTAAGCACAGATTGAGGTTGACAAGTGACGGAGCAGTTTAAGTTTGGAAGATTGGCATTGTAAAGATTGGGACTTTCTAACCTAGTCATTGCCAGTTAAGCTGAATAGCTAAGAGCATTACCATTTCTCATTCCTTCAAATGGCCTTTAGGTGCTGGAGGTGCTGTGGGCTTGCCAATTCTGGCTTCAGAGGTGCACTGTCTTGGTAGTGAGTCAAACGTCTTTGAATGCAACTATTTGACAGACGGGCATGATGCCAGCTGTGATCACAGCAGAGATGCAGGAGTGCAGTGTGTGGAAGGTAAGCTGACCGCAAAGAACCAACATGGTTCTGACATGCTGCTGGTATAGTAGTATGGTACAAGGCATTGAACTGGTGAATAGTATTGTATTGTATGTGTGTGCTTATATATAAGAGTATCAGGAGTGACCCTTGTAGTTTTGTGACTACTGATCTGTTGTTTCACCCACTTTTGGATATTTCTACTCAGGCCGAGACACTGAATGCCTACATGGTGCAATAAGGCTGGTTGGGAGCACTACGGATCGCGACAGTGGCTATGTGGAGGTCTGCATCAGTGGTTCCTACACTGGTGTGTGTGCAGTGGGGTGGAGTAATGAAGATGCTCAAGTTGTATGCAGACAGCTTGGGAAGACTGTGGAGGGCTCTGTAGCAGTTTGGGATGACACTTGGGTTGTGCCCAGTGCAAGCACGGCCACTCAGTTCCTGTGTGTGGGCAATGAGACCCACTTGGTGGATTGTGGCTTCAGTCAGCTTTCATCTGGTGGTTGTAGCATCAACTCAGGCGGTGTGCGGTGTGGACGTAAGTTTTCTGTCACCAAACAATAATTTTCTTTGTTTTCTTTTCATAGCAGATCAGTAGATGGAAGGGTGTCATCAGCTTGTTGTGTTTTGGTACATGCACTGGTAATTTCTGTGTGCTTATTTTAGCCAAGACTCAGTTCCAGTTCTTCTGCAATTCTGCTGCCTGTAAACACACAAAAGATGACATCCTGCTTTCTCATACGTACAATGAAAACTGCATTGGTTTTCAGTACATTTCTCTAAATACTGTAACTCACATACAGTACACGCAATATAATGTATCATGATATGCACCACTCTTACTTGCAGCTGAAGCACAGCGGTGTACCTCAAGCCCAATTGCCAATGGCGGATATACAGAACAACTTGATGATAACAACAACCAGGTGCAAATGTTGACATGTGAACAAGGTTACCAGCCTGTGAGAGGAGTCGCGATGCGTGTGTGTGACCACACGACTGGCACCTGGGATGTGCAGTTTGCATGTGAAGGTTAGGAGTGGGCAGTGAATGTTGGCCTCATCCTCAATGCATTTCCACAATCTGCACTGCAACAATTTGTAAGAGTTTACTGTACACTGTTCAGTTGATTTTCGTTACATGCAGCGACAATTTAAGACACATTGCTGCACAGGACTCCAAAATGCCTACCCATATTGTCATCTATGTAATGTGGTCTGATAACTCATTGTATGAGCCAATAACACACATCTGTGTGCTGAAGAATTGGAGTGGATGATGTCATTGCAAACTCTCTACAAACAAGCATACTGAGAAATTTCTTTTATATGTTTAGCTAGTTCCTCAACAGCTATTCACCCTTACATGGACTAGTGGACAAACCCAACCACTAACTAGTAATGGCTGTACTCACCTCAATTCAGTCTTAATCAAATATTGACTCAAAGGGGACTGATCATGACCTGTATGAATAAGAGTCTTAAAAAGACAGGCTCAGTTATACTTGTATAGCATCAATAGGACGTCTGAATGGCAGACTGAGAGAGCACAACTTACAGATGAGAGCACATGCCTACAGTGCTCTTGTGACCATGAAGTCATGCCAACACAACACACACTGCCATTTTGTACCAGCCTTATTGTATTTATTTTCTTTGCATTTCAATCTCCCTCAGGTCTCCCATGTCCAACTGCTCCGAACATTACCAATGGGTTCTTTGAAAATCCTAATGGCCTGACAGTTTTCACCTACCCTAGAATGCTGCAGTATCGTTGCAATGACAATGCCAAACCATCCGGTGTTACCTTCCTGGTGACATGCACAGTGGATAACAATGGACAACTGTATTGGGATGGTGCAGACAACCTGCCAACCTGTCTAGTGGATGAGGGTTAGTGATACCATTGGCCACAGGCATGGTGTTCTGATGCTGTTTTTTTTCAGTGAGATTGTATCTGTGTGCTCATGGGCTTTTGAGATAGTTATTCATTACATGCCTCTTAGTTATGGAGACATGGCATAATTTGGTGATCTTGCTATCCAACTTACAGTAGCTTGTTACATTGGACATAGCGACATAGGGAATATGCCTTCATTTCTTGATGGATGACTGCCAAATTTGGTAGACATACTCTGTCAATGCACTCCTCTGAGGTAGTTGACTTCATCACTGTTGACCTCCTTTAGACAAAATGAATCACCGTAAGAAAATTCTTTGCCTGCAGAGTTATTATACAGTGACTTTACCTAGAGGTCCCAATTAAGATAGGCGATTTTGATTGGTTTAGTGCTCAAAACAGCAGAAGACAGGCTGGAAACCACCCAAAGGGCGAGTAGGCAACTTGTGTACAATGAACCATCTGACCATCTGCATGTCAAATGTATTCACCATTGGTTTAATGTTCTATGCATATTGGTCCACTTTGTTCTGCAGTCATCACCGTTCAACCAAATACTGGGGCCCAAACTGGGATGGTCACTGCTATCACCGTGGGCATCATCATCCCCCTGATCATTGTTGTTGCTGTGATTGTGGTCATTTTGGCTTTGATTGTCTTTGCAGTCATGTTGTAAGTTCCTCTAGCTGTAATTTAAAGCATACATAACACAGTTTGTACAGGGTCTATGCCTCAGTGTGGGCATAAGACTATGAAACTGATATACTTTACAATGCACATTATGTGACAACTGCAATGTGGGGGATTTGTAGTGGGTAACCTGATCTCTCAGCAAGTGCGGCTTAGTGTAATCGGATACTGAGTATATATCTCTCTCCTCTTCCCTCTTTGATGTGCTCCAGGCGCAGACGTCGTAAGGAGCTGGTGGAGGATGAGTTTGCCTTTGCTCATGATGAAGAATCTGAAAAGATGAAAGGTGAGACAATAGCGTACACACAATCTTGTTCTTCTGTTCATTTTCTTTCTTTGTAACTGAATATCTGTAAATTATGTATAAGAAGTTGCTGTTATCATACACGTTTTGTTTGTGCTGTGTGTGTGTTCAGATATCCTGGAGTTTGGCAACCCGCTGTACACTGATGAAGGAGCCTCCACTCTGGAGTCTACTACTGGAATCTAACTCTAGAACAGTCCATGCATATACACCTAGTACATATAGACTATTATCGAGAGCTTCTTTGTTGAGAGTGGACTAAATACAGGTATATATAGTTTAGACTACATAGGCACATAATCGCAGGTCATAATTTTAACTTTTGTATCCGCAGAAACACACTGAACGTTTTCTCATAGTATATTTTATACTGTACCCTGCAGCTACTAGATAATGATATTCATGACTGGTTCATGACACTAAAAATATGGCTTCTCCACTGGTGTAAATATAGAGGACAGCGAGCACGGGCTCTGCGGACGCTGCCCGTACGTACCGCTAGCTTTCTGGGCCGATTTAATGTCTAGTTGAGACTGGCATACGACGCTATAGTTCGCTGTCTAAATATCAGATCGTCCACCAGTCGTGTCTTGATCACGGAACATCGACCGCCTGTAAGAGATCTAAGTGGACCCATGCATTTGCAGCCTCCCTGTGTCCGGACAGCAATACGCACCAGCCCGAAATATATGGAGGGAAGCGCTGAGCTTGGAGTTCGCACAGGAATATTCCTAGGAATTTTGCTGCTGACCCTGCCAAGCAATACTCTTGCGTCGCGGAGGGGTGAGTTAAGTACACACGCATACGATACGGCATGTATGTAGCTACTACAGGGTCGTGATTTAATATAATGAAGCACTGCATGAAGTTGAGCGTATTGCGTGCATGGTTGTGTTATATACCTGGTACGATGCATGCACCTTGCAGTTGTTCGTGCGGCTCGTTGTCGTATACGCGTGTGGTCTCTAGATCTGCTCTAGTTCATGTATTATTATATTATGTGTATGTCTGAATCACAGCTGAGGAAAACGAGCAATATAGTTGCGTGTAGAATATACAGCTGGCGTCAGGGGCGAAGCCGTGCCAGCGATGCGGTAATGCGCTTTGTTGCTGCTCAATAGGAAGTCCCATTGATGCTTGCTTCCTGGACCATTGTGTAATTTGTTATAGTGTGGCTCAGCATGAATAATTTCCTCAAGGTAATGTATTTACTGTCAGCCCACATTGCTCATTGAAAACATGTATTAGCAACTGGTGTGGAAAGAAAATGTAAACAGGGCTTCTCTGGCTGTCACGAATGTCTGCATGTCGTGCAACGTCGACACTGTCTGTCTGTATTTGTAGCACCACGTGAGTATGTATTTGATGTATATATGTGCCTTCCTTCACTTATCTCTTGCTTGCATGCCATGACATGTTTAAGAGAGATTGCTTCCTATCATTGCCTGGTGTGTGTGTGTGTGTGTGTGTGTGTGTGTGTGTGTGTGTGTGTGTGTGTGTGTGTGTGTGTGTGTGTGTGTGTGTGTGTGTGTGTGTGTGTGTGTGTGTGTGTGTGTGTGTGTGTGTGTGTGTGTGTGTGTGTGTGTGTGTGTGTACGTGTGTACGTGTGTGTGTGTGTGTGTGTTTGTGTGCGTCTGTGTGTGTGTGCGTCTGTGTTAGCAGCATTTCATGCTATCTTATCAAAATTGCCAAGAAACTTCGCACCGTAAATGGACAGCTATAAACACACTCACAGGCAGACTGTTACTATAATCTTATTAGTACTGTATACTTTGACATCATGTAGCTATAAGTGGCTGGTTTCTCCCATACAAAGAGTCACTTCCTAGTTGTATAGAGTTGTATTGGTAGGTGTGTTAGCATTTCCAACTGTGTTTGTGTTTCTATTGAGCTTTTCAAGCAGGACTGGAGGAACAATGTGCTAACTTTGTATCTGCTCTTGAGTAGGATATGTTCACAGCGTGCATGTTGACAACACATTGCATCAGTTCTGTGAATCCTATACTAAACATGGTGCAGGTGCAGATGTGTGTGTCATGGTTGTGTGAAGTTCTGTGTGTTTTATCTTATCTGTTGAACGTGAGGGTGTGTACATAATGTAAGTACACGGTTAACAACCCAGTATGATCCTTTCAAATTATCAAATAACCAGAGATTACGGATATCTCTGCTGTGTTATTGTAGCCAATAAGGACCTTGGCCCTCAGTCCTCTTATTTAGTATAGACTGCATGTTTCATTAATGAAGAAGTTGAAGTTTTACTGTGTATAAAGCATTTGGGTATTATCAAGATTGAGGAGGTTGTGGTGAAGATGTGTCAACATCTCAGTTCTGGTGTGATGTTGGTTTGAGATAAGTGCCTTGTGAATCTCATTATGTGGTATGCATGTGGTGAGAAATATGTGCTATAGCATACTTTCTACACATGATCAATGAGATAATGCATTGGTGAATCACCTGCATGATCATGAGGAGGCTGCTTTTGGCGGGTGGCTGCTTTATACAGTGACCACAACAGACAGGCTCCATTGTAACAATCAATTAGCTGGCAGGTGCATGAGTGTCCTCCCTAATACAAGTATGCTTGTACTCCACAGATGTCCACCACACCTTTGTCTTGTTAGGTAGCTTAATGCCAAAGTGTGTGCACAGATATTGCACAGTGCTGTGAAGTGATTGATGTAAAAGATACACAGTCAACTTGAACTGCCTTAAATGTGTTTCTTGGGGAAAGGTAATATATAATTGTGATTATAAGTTCTTCAGTAATAACAATTTTATGATTGCTTGACTGGGAGTGGATGCGCAGATTGCATGAACCTTGGATTGCAGTTTGCAATCTGTTCCATCTTTCTATGCTAATCTATCCACATTTCCACCAATCAGGCAATATTGGACCATATTAATCACCAGACCTGCATGGGGGACATTCTGCTGCATGTGCGCATCAATAGTGGTAAATGCATTCAGCATGTAACAATGTCATCTTACTATATGCTATAATGAAGGAGTGGCATGTATAAAGTTATATATGTTACGCGCAAACCTCGAATCTGCGTAAAGCTGCAACTTTGGCCATGTGACCAGAAGTGAACTGTAGCAGTTACAGGTATGTGCAAGCATAGTCCCATCATACGTAGATTCTCCACGGCTCCATGACCCAGCTTATCCAGACAACCTCGCACGCGCATACGCTTGGAATACATACAGTACATTGATGTGTACTATATCTGGTGAATAACCGTATAATGGCCAATCATAGTCATGACACATAAATGGTCGTACATGTATTGCTGTTGGATGATGTCTTTGTCAATATGCTAAGCAGAGCATGCAATATTGAGACAACCAGGAAATCTCCAAGTCCCTAAGTTTTGCCTGCATGGTTTGTGTTATAACCCAACCAGTGTTGTGACCCCATTCATGCATGACCCGATCTATACAGCTTATTGGTTTACCTCATCAGACTTCCTGTTGATTCCCTTTAGCTCAAAACTACTATGTATTCAACTGCACATGACCATTTCCTTGTTGCCTGTTGGTTATAATTGGCCATGCAAGACTTACGCATTGTGTCAGCTTACTGATGTCACTGTATGTAACATTTGTAGCTCTGAATGTAAGAGTGCACCTTGCATGTTCCCTCGGTTGCAGTAGTGGTCACTGTGGTGTGTTGTCAGTTAGTAGACTGGTTACATGTACATGCATTCACAAGGGGGTCCAGTTCAATAAATGAAGAGCTCGAGGCTAGCTGGTCACGTATAGATATAGCAACAATTAACTACCTGATTTGCACTTGATACTCGTTCATACTCATACATTAATACGTACATTCATCCCATTTCCAAATTGCATGCATCCTTGCATGGCTGCATGCATACTGTATATGCTGTACTGTATATATGTACATGTACTTACAATCATGACATCTTGGCCTGATATGAGGACATTTCTGGATCAAACTCAATCACAAATCTTCTTGCCACTTGTCATACGATGTCATCACCTGTTGGTGACATCATAATAAATAAGCTTAAGGTGCATAAAACATGTTGGCTATGTGAGACTGTGTTGGTGTTGCTATGCACATGACGACTCAGATGCAGATTACATTGACTGAGTTATCCCATACATCATACATCATATATGGAGCATTGCATGAATCTCTACGACATCACGTGCATGCAAGCACTCCTGATCCTCATGCATTTGCTTTCTATATCTTTGATGCAGTGCTCACAGTAATGTGCTGACTCTGCTCTTATTTCTCTTATACCATCAGATATGCATCTCCATCTTGTTGGCGGCATTCATGAATTTGAGGGAAGACTGGATGTCTTCTACAATGGCTCGTGGGGTACTGTCTGTGACAGAGATTGGGACTTGAATGATGCAAGTGTAGTGTGTAGAATGATGGGCTATGGAGAGGCTACGTCAGCTGCTGTGGCTTGTCCTGATGAAGAGGGTGGCAGGAGCAGTAATGTCTTGTTTGAGAATGTAATCTGTGAAGGAAATGAAGCCTCTTTACTAGACTGTAATTTTGTGGTTTCAGAGCATCAGTCATGTGACTTGGGAGGCAAAGTATGCATGAGGTGCACACGTAAGTTGAGCATGCAAGATAGTGTATACACACATGTTGGGGAGATCTAGTGTTTGTACTGTATCTCTTATATATGCAGGCAAGTCTGTGCCTGTGTGTATACACATGTATGTGCACATTATAAATGTGACGTGCATTTGTGTGTATAATTATAATTATGTATATAATAAGAATGTCTATGTACACAGTGATGTGTACATGTGCGTGCATACATGCTTGCATATGCACAAACATTATATCTGTATTAACAAGGGCTAATCACTGGATTTTACGCCTACCAGCCTTCTACTCAGTAGTGTCTCAGGAGGGGAAGGCGATCACTGGTTGCTGTCAATAGGGCTCTAGTCCCCCAGCCTCCTGAGACACTATGGTGTAGAAGGCTGGTAGGCTTGAAGTCCAGTGATTAGCCTTTTGTTCAACGTATACGTACCTAGCCCGGCCTGTCCATTGCAGTGGCCTACTGCAGTGAACTAATCTCTCATTATAATGTGTATGTAGCTATATTCATACTGGGCTATACTGAATAGCCTGCTCATTCACATTTAATTAGAGGTTTTAAACTTATTTCATAATTCATTTTGACATAATACTGTTGCATACATGAAACACATTATGCTGATTGCATGTCTATTGGTGTGAGGTGTGAATTGACCATTTACTGTGGTTGACATTGCAAATGTGTTGATTCTTTAATTCTTTCTTCCTTAGCTGTTGAAGTTGAGAAGGAGCTTCGTCTTGTAGGTGGTAGCCTTGTGGGCCAAGGACGGTTGGAGATCTTCCACTCCAACCAATGGGGCACTGTCTGTGACCGACACTTTACCACTAATGATGCCAGTGTGGCTTGTCGGCAGCTTGGCTTTCCTGGATTCCTGCAGTTTTACTCCTCGGCTGAATTTGGCGAAGGGGAAGGGGCTATTTGGGTAACTAGCCCTAACTGCACGGGCATGGAAATCAAACTGGCCGACTGTTCTGGCATTCAGTTTGGCTTAACACAGAGCTGTCAACATACTAATGATGTGTCTGTTCTCTGTGGTGAAGTCAATGGTAGTGTTCGTCTGGTGAATGGTTCTACTGAACATGAAGGTCGTGTGGAGGTGTATCATGCAGGAAAGTGGGGCACAGTTTGCAATGACAATTTTGGTTTCGCTGCTGCAACGGTAGTGTGCCGCCAGCTTGGGTATTTAAGGGCTGTAAAAGTTGCCCATTATTCAGAGGTCACTCCAGGCACTGGCATTATTTGGCTGGATGAGGTACAGTGTAATGGAGGAGAGGCATCCCTTGACAAATGCTCACACTCCAGCTGGGGCAGAAATGACTGCCATCATTCTGAAGATGTTGGAGTAGTGTGTTCAGGTAAGTATACATACATTATAATACTGCCTCTACTTATGTATGTTAATGTATAATTATATATGAATGTGTGAGTTAACTGCACCCATTTTATATGCACTTACTGTACATTAGACATATCTACTATCCTCACAGTATCATGCATTCTGTAATACAGTTATCAATGTTCCATTGATGAGCTGTTATGTGATAATTGTTGAATTTGTTCACCTGCTATTCCTTTCATATACAATACACTTACTTTTTATCTCCTTTAAGGAATATGACATCTGGGACACTTACATATGTGTGTATGACACTCTAACATGTACACCACAGTGTATGTACATCTGCTAATGTCACATACATACATACGTATGTGTACGTTGTTGATCCCATACTCCCCTTCCCCTGTTTGGTGTATACATACATGCACAGATGACATTATCAGCAAAGTTCGTCTGGTCAGTGGAAGCACAGGTCATGATGGGCGGGTTGAAATCTTGCGCTTTGGCCAGTGGGGAACAATCTGTGATGACCATTGGGATATTACTGATGCTCGGGTAGTTTGCAAGGAGTTGGGATTTATGGGTGCCATTGAAGCCACCAATGGTAGTTACTATGGCAATGGCACGGG
>OZ025883.1:1884585-1937085 GCA_964019415.1 Ianthella basta
GTCCTGCTCCTCCAGTGGTGGCTGACATAAGAGCTGTTCCCTTCAGGCCCCAACCAGGACAATTTGTGCACAACACCACCTTACTCTATCATTGCATTGAGGGGTATGCCCCTGCTGACACGGCCTTCAAAATTCGTTGCGTGCTGGGAGGGCCAAATGGCACTGTGCTGCACTGGGAGGGCATGGAGCAGCTTTCCACCTGCAGCAGAGTAACTGGTAAGGTAGTCAAGACTACACTGCAGCTGTTGTATTGTGTTACTACAACTGGTAGCTCTTGTTTGATGCATGCAATGTATGCTATGTACATAAGTATAAGGCAATCAATGAATGACATTTCATGCATATGTAACTTTAACTTACTTATTTCCATACACTGTACCTATTGATGTCCACTATTCTGCTATACTGATTCATTGTTGCATGCTCCCACTTCTCACATTGCTTCATGCTTCTACCCCTTCCCCTCACCCTCCCCCCACCCCCCCTATTCAGTTGAAGGCAAGAGTGGAGCTTCGGGGGTACTTGTATTGGCTCTGGAAGTTGTGTTACCTTTCATTGCAATCATTATATTCTTGGCTCTCATACTCATCATGATTGTGCTGTGCATGATGTGGTAAGTTCAATGTGTGTGTGTGTGTGTGTGTGTGTGTGTGTGTGTGTGTGTGTGTGTGTGTGTGTGTGTGTGTGTGTGTGTGTGTGTGTGTGTGTGTGTGTGTGTGTGTGTGTGTGTGTGTGTGTGTGTGTACATGTGTGTGTGTGTGTGTGTGTGTGTGTGTGTGTGTGTGTGTGTGTGTGTGTGTGTGTGTGTGTGTGTGTGTGTATGTGTGTGTGTGTGTGTGTGTGTGTGTGTGTGTGTGTGTGTGTGTGTGTGTGTGTGTACATGTGTGTGTGTGTGTGTGTGTGTGTGTGTGTGTGTGTGTGTGTGTGTGTGTGTGTGTGTGTGTGTGTGTGTGTGTGTGTGTGTGTGTGTGTGTGTGTGTGTACATGTGTGTGTGTGTGTGTGTGTGTGTGTGTGTGTGTGTGTGTGTGTGTGTGTGTGTGTGTGTGTGTGTGTGTGTGTGTGTGTGTGTGTGTGTGTGTGTGTGTGCGCGCGCGTGTGCATGCATGTGTGTATGTGTAACAACAGAATGTTGTTGAAGTCTCTCAGTGTAGCAATCCAATATGTACTGTAGCTGTAGTGACATCATGTTCACTTAATCTCAATGCAGCTGCAGACATCCCAAAACACACACTGTTCAGGACACTCTTCCAATTGTTCCTGACTGTGAAGCCAATAGTGTGAAGATGAAAGGTATGCAGGTCTCCATGGTAACCTGGTTCCCTAACCTATATAGAAATAGAGTGCAGATGGTATTCCTCTATTTCTGCACTGTAAGCATTGGGGGTGCATGACATTTGTCTCTCAACTAATGTACACTATATCGGCTAGCCCACAACGATTGCTCCTATCATATATATAAGCAGGCAATAGTGGAGAGCGACACTTGTATTATCATAGCTATAGAGCATATAACCATAGACACTCTATACCGTATATATACGTACTATGTACCAATAGTATAGAGTACATATGTGTGGCCACACTCTCTAAAAGTTGCAAGCTTTCTTGTAAACGTTAGCTATAACCCTGTTTGAAGGTGGTACTGAGAGAACTATACCTAGGCTCATACTTAAGCCACCTGAATAGCCTTCAAATTTATGCATGTGTAGTTGCTTTGCTTAACAGCTATACATTATCTTATGTGACTCTTTGTGTAGACTTTGTTGAATTCAGCAACCCCTGTTTTGTCGATGCCGACGAAGATGCTGCTAGTATCATGTGAATAATGAGCAAGGACCAGTTCATACAATCATGCAGTTTTTGCATGGTTTTAGCGTGTTCTGAAAGTTAAGTCCTGACCAGTTAACTCATGAGTGGCGTATACACTGCATGGGACACAGCAAACAGGTATTATAACATTTTCACAGTGTAAACACTGATATTTTGGTTTGAAGACATTTATTTCACAATCTTGTATTCCAGCCGTATGTACACTCATTGTATTTCAGCCGTATTATTATACAGTCATTATATTCCGTTATTATGAGGTACAAACAACTGTATATTCAATATACTGGCACAATTGTAATAATATTGCACGTACAATAAAGCACTCTATATAGATCTATATAATCATACAGAGCTTGAGGGGCTAACTATACATGTAGCTAGCTATGTAGCTAGTGTATATGTTATATATTGCTCCAGTGCATGACTGAGTCTCTCCTTCCAAGCTAGTATCACCAGCTTGCTATGTATAGCTGGCTTCAGCGGGGCGCAGAAGGAAACTGACTACATAGCATATTGCGATGACATACCGTATAGGCTTAATTATATAGCAGAATGCAAAGAATGACGTCGATGGTTTGTAGGGTAATTTATACGCGCAAGGTAATTAGAGACTATACGGTATTATGATAGAGGGATAGCGCCATCTTGTCTGCCTGACGGATGCACAAATGGCGGCCGAGAGCACTACTGTGACGAGGTCTGATCCAAATTCACCCGAACTTGAGGACGTGAGTGGCGCGTTCTGCCAACGCGGTAAAATTAAGCTTATACTGTACGCAGTATAATATGCCTGTGGGTAGGCTAACTCTGCAGTAGATGTTTTTCTAAGCCTTTGCCTGATGGTGTGCGTGGCGCGGCCTGATTCGCATGTGTGTTGCACGTGTATTCTACTGCTGTATACGTACAGTATTGAACCTCATATACCTGTGTTACTCATTGTGTGTTTTTAGCGCATCAGAACACCTCAACTGTATGGTATGGCGGACTGTCGTAACTAGTTTAGTAATAAGGTGTGCGTGTTTTGAACGCAAGTTTTAACTTCTTGTTTGTACGAGTATTGAGTGAGCCGTTTGTGAATTCGACTGGCATGCCGATTTGTTGGAAGCTTAATACTCGATGTGGAAGAGCGTAGAAGAAGGTTTAGTCGTTTGGTAGCATTACCATCCCACTCCACCCCTCCCTGCACCCTCCCCTCCCTCCCTCCCTCTCCACCCCTCCCTACACCCTCCCCTCCCTCCCTCCCTCCCTCCCTCTCCCCCTCCCCCCTCTCCCCCTCCATCTCACCCACTCTGTTCTCTTCCTACCCTTCACACCCCCTTTTCCCTTCACTGTTTTTTCCTTCTCTTTGCTCTCCCCTCCCCTCCCCTCCCCCTCCTCTCCTCCCCGCCCTCCTCTCCTCCCCTCTCCCTTCGCTCCTCCCCTATCCTCCCCTCTCCTCCCCTTCATCTCCTCCCCTCCCCTCCTCTCCTCTCTCCCTATCCTCTCCTCTCCTCCCCTCCCCATCCTCTCCTCCCCTCCCCCTTCTCTCCTCCCCTTCCCTCCCCTCTCCTCCCCCTCCTCTCCCCTCATCCCCACCTTCCCCTCCCTCTCCCTTCAAACGCATCACTCCCCTCACACACATGCACACCCATAACTTCTCTTGCCCCATCTCCTGGTAGGAGTTTGTTGATGCCCTCAGCACACCTACTGTGCTCAATTCTGAGGGACACCCCATGTTGGCAGATGGCAAGGAGCAGGATAGGAATGGCAAGCAACAGTGCCAAGATAGTGAAAGTGATTTCCTTTTACCACAGTTGGGTGCGTTTCCTTCCTTCTGTGTCAATTGTGTGCTATACCACTGTTTGGTCTGCTTTGTGGGGAGTGTTGTGTTGAATGGTGTGTGTGTCTGTGCAGTACATGGTATGTATAGTGTGGAGAGCATTGGGTGTGGATGTCAACAGAATTGCATTGTGTGTCGGTGTATATTTGTTGTTGCAGTGTGTGTGCGTGTGCGTGTATGTGTGTGTGTGTGTGTGTGTGTGTGTGTGTGTGTGCGCATGTGTGTGCATGTGTGTGTGTGTGTGTGTGTGTGTGTGTGTGTGTGTGTGTGTGTGTGTGTGTGTGTGTGTGTGTGTGTGTGTGTGTGTGCGTGTTTGCATGTGCATGTACATGCATTGTACCTCTTATGGGTGTCATGAAGTTCTGATGAAGTACATATTACACTCAAACTAAGTGCTGTAATAGAACAGAATCCTTTGTGTTGCCATGGAAACATACATTGTCATAGCATTTGTGCTGGAATGTACATGTGTAAAGGTTAGTTAGTGTTTCATGTGCTGATTTCAACATGTCCCCTGCGTGCTTTTGTGCATGTGGTGTGTGTGGGAGTAGAGGGCCTTGGCAGTGAGTGCTGTTATATGACCTGAGTGTGATATGTACGGCTGCAGCTGAGCATGTGAGGACAAAGGAGAAGAGGACGGTCCTCCCTTACCCTAGAGACAGGGCTGCAGTTGGAGTATGGAGGTGTGTGTGTGTGTGTGTGTGTGTGTGTGTGTGTGTGTGTGTGTGTGTGTGTGTGTGGTGTGTGTGGTGTGTGTGTGTGTGGTGTGTGTGTGTGCGTGTGTGTGTGTGGTGTGTGTGTGTGGTGTGTGTGTGGTGTGTGTGTGTGTGTGTGTGTGTGTGTGTGTGTGTGTGTGTGTGTGTGTGTGTGTGTGTGTGTGTGTGTGTGTGTGTGTGTGTGTGTGTGTGTGCGTGCGTGTATGTGTACATGCGTGCATGTGTATGTACAGTAATTGAAACATGAACATATGTACTTCCTGTAAGGCATAGCTCTTCCTTCTCTCTCACACTCTTTCTCTTTCCCATTTCCTTTCACTACACGTCCTTCTCCTGGTCCTTCCTTCCTGCTGACTAGCTTTTTGAAGCACGTTTTAGGTCGAGACCTGACACGTGTGACAATGCCTGTGCACTTCAATGAGCCACTGTCCTTTACTCAACGTATTGTTGAAGACATTGAATACGTGGACTTGTTACACAGTGCTGCAGGTATGTGTGTGTGTGTGTGTGTGTGTGTGTGTGTGTGTGTGTGTGTACACGCATACTGTATGTCTGCCGTGGGCACTGTGTATGTATGTATGTACGTATGTATGTATGTGCTAGCTATCTACAGTGGAACCTGTCTAAGATGGACACTGTGTTAGGCAGCCACCTCTCTAAAACAGCCAGCCTCCCTGGCCCCAAATAGCACTAATGCATTGCAATCTACCTCTGTAGAGCAGCCACCTCTCTATGAAGGTCAATTAGAATTGGCCACAGGTGGCTGTCTTAGACAGGTTCCATTGTACTACATACTATGTACTGTAGTGTGGATGTTGTCATGTTCTTATTTGCTATTGACCCACTCCTATATATGTAAGTGTCTCATAATCGTAATGGTAATGGTAATGCGTGATGATATTGTTTCTCTATTACTGATATGTGCATACGTACATGTCCTGCACCTTCCCCGTCTTCACCCTTTCTTCACCCTCCATCTTCCTCTCCCTCTCTCCACCTCCCTCCCCTCCCTCCCTCCCCCTCCCCTCCCTCCTCCCCTCTACCTCCCTTCTATCCCTCCCCTCCACCTCTCTCCCTCCTCTCCCCTCTCTCCACCTCTCTCCCTTCTCTCCCTCTCCCTCCCCTCCCTCCTCCCCTCTACCTCCCTTCTATCCCTCTCCTCCACCACTCTCCCTCCTCTCCCCTCCCTCCCCCTCCCTCCTCACTTTCAGAAACTGATAATAGACACTTGCGTTTGGCCTATCTAGCTGCTTCATCTTGTTCCATGTGGTCCACTACCCTGCAACGTCACAGTAAGCCATTCAATCCACTCCTCGGAGAGACCTTTGAATATGTCCGCCCAGACTTGGGCTACTACTGTGTCACAGAACAGGTTAGCATGTGGTGGAAGGAGGGAGTTGGTCCCTATGTGCGTGTGTGTGTGTGTGAGTGTGTGCATGCGTGTGTGAGTGTGTGCATATACGTATGTGAGTGATTGCTGTGTGTGTTCATAGTGTACAGTAGTAGTAAGTGTTGAGAGATACTGCTCTCAGTCAACCTCTCCGACGGGTCCTTCCCATCTACAGGTCAGCCACCATCCTCCTGTTACTGCATTGCACTGCCAATCGCAGCAGTGGTCTTACTGGCAGGAGTACAAGCTGGACATCAGGTTCCGGGGACAGGTACCCTACTCCTCTATCTACCCCGTATCTGCTCTGTGTCATTTACACTTCCACATAACTTCTTCCTCTCTTTCTTTTCTTGCAGTGGGCCACCGTGGTTCCAACTGGGCTGGTCCATTACTCTCCTTCCTGTGACGGTTATCATTACTACTGGAACAAGCCAACCACCACTATACATAATATCATCTTTGGAGAGATGTGGGCCGACCATGTTAGTGTGTGTGTGTGTGTGTGTGTGTGTGTGTGTGTGTGTGTGTGTGTGTGTGTGTGTGTGTGTGTGTGTGTGTGTGTGTGTGTATGTGCATGCGTGTGCGTTTGTATGCGTTTGTGTGTGTGCATATCTATGTGTGTGTGTGTGCGTGTGTCACTTTGTGTCCTACAACAAGTGTGGATCTTCAGCGTGAAATGTGATTCTTTCTGTACTGCTTAATGTCTCCCTCCTTTCTCCTTCACTCTTCCTCCATCCCAATCAGGATGGTGATGTTGTCATCAAGTGTCACGAGACTGGGGACTACGCCAAAGTGACCTTTTCTCCGTACAGTTCAGCAGGCAGGAAGTACAAACAGCTACAGGGTGTGTGTGTGTGTGTGCGTGTGTGTGTGTGTGTGTGTGTGTGTGTGTGTGTGTGTGTGTGTGTGTGTGTGTGTGTACGTGCGTGTGTGTGTGTGTGCACATGCATACAAATGTGTCTTATACATAAGTCTTACATAATATAATGTTGTACAGTACAGTACATACAAGCCTATATTTCTGTATGAGAATGTACGTATGTACACATGTGCATACTGTAATAAGACAATACATGGAGTAGTAAGGTACGTATACATTAAAATGTGCTGTACATGTATGTACGTAATAGTATGGACACTATACATGTGTATCTAGTTGTATGTACATATGTATGTATGTACTGTATGTATGTATGTATGTATGTATGTATAAATGTATGTATGTATGTATGTACGTATGTATGTATGTATGTATGTATGTATGTATGTATGTATGTATGTACTGTATAAATGTACGTATGTATGTATGTACGTATGCGGCATACGTACAGTATCTACCTCACCAGAATAGGAAGGGGGAATTGTGTGTTGCTGAGTACATACATACATATATAGGTAATTCTGTGATCTTATGTTTCTTTGTGTACATTCATGTATGCAGGCGGTGTGTTTGACGCTGAAGGAAAACGTGTCATGGACTTGAGAGGGGCCTGGCATACACATTTTGAGTACAAAGGGGTTGGCGAAGGTGCAGTTTACATGTGGTTCTCTCTTTGTAGCACTGTCCTTCATATAGGACACTGATTTTGGTATACAGTGGAACCTGTCTTAGACAGCCACCTGTGGGCCAGTTCTGACTGATCTTTATAGAGAGGTGGTTGCTCTACAGAGGTAGATTGCTGTGCTTTAGTGCTATTTGGGGCCAGGGAGGCTGGCTGTTTTAGAGAGGTGGCTGCCTAACACAGTGACCATCTTAGACAGGTTCCACTGTATACATGTTGATGACATTGGTGCATGCAGTTATACATACATACACACGTAATAGCGTTTGTGAACTTGTCTGCAAGCTTGTTTGCTTATGCTTACTTGCATATATGAGTTATTTGTTTGCGAGTCTATCATTGTGAGCTTGCCTGTGCCTGTCCGCATGTTTGTGAACATGTTTTCTGAGATTTGTTGTCATTTTTGGGGCGCCGAAGGCGCCCCTATATTGTTTTCAGATTTAGGTCTTCGTATGGCTTCATGTTCGTATGTATAGGTTAAACCCTAGCTTCTTAGGTGTTACAGGATATCACCGAGGTGGTCAATTATATCGCCCGAGGGCCGAAGGCCCGAGGGTGATATGAATTGACCACCGAGGTGATATCCTGTAACACCGGAAGAAGCTAGGGTTTAACCTATTTGTAGCCTATCCCATATAGACAACATTCGCGCGATGATTCGGGCCCGGATTTCGAAGAAGAAAAAGAAATCTACAGCTTCCAGAACAGCCGACGACACGCTTCGCCCCTCCAGTGTCGCCAGGCAAGATGTCTGAGATTTGTAACGGCTACGTTCCGCCGACCACAGTGAGAGCGACCAACTGAGCAGCTCGCGCTCTGGACGAGTGGCGGGAAGAACGTAACAAGCGCCGCAGCGAAAGGTACCCCCAGGCCTCCTTGAGCGCCCTGCTGCTGAATCTGTGGCTTGCTCGTTTTGTAGTGGAGGCTAGGAGAGCAGACGGAGATCCGTATCCGCCCACCACAATCGCCAATTGTCTGGGCTTTCGCCAAGAATTGCGATCGACATTGCCCCAACTTCATGGACCGAGAAGGAGCCCTGGAAGTTCGATATCACTATCTAACTGACATACATATTGCACCGTGTACTCAGCATTCATATGAAACAGCAGGCTACATGCCACTGCAGACAGTAACACATATTGATGCGTGCACACACACACACACATGCACACGCATGCACACACACACACATGCACACGCATGCACACACACACACACACACACAAGCATATAATAGAGAATGTTGTTTCAATTAGTGGGGTGACAGTTGGTCAGTGACCACATCCTGGGTGTTATTCTTCATAACACCTAGGTGTTATGAAGAATAACACCTAGGATGTGGTTGGATACAGGATATCTCAACTAGACAGACCCTTTGATCTTAAACCTAACCAGGCTACAAATATATATATATATATATATATTTCTGTCATTTTGCAAATGGCGGCGCTCACGTCGTTCTTTACAAAGCTTTAAATCCTCTCTAATGACGTTTCGCCGTGTTTGAATCGAACGAAATGTGGTCATAAACATGTGTTAATAGAGTGATACTAATAAAAAGCCTAAGGAACGTCTCTTCTGCGAGATACAGCTCCAATAATCACTGACGGACATTGTAAAATGGCCGCGCGCTCGACGCTTTCTGTTTGCTAGGCTCAAAACCATTCTCTTTAGATTTCGCCGTGTATCCAAAGAACGCAAAGTGTTTCTAGAACATGTTTAAGTAATATTATTGTGGTAGGAAGCTTACTTAACTGTTTTTCTGCGAGGTACAGCCCTAAATACAACAGAAGTCTAGTGACCCGTAGGCCAATAATGGAGGACCAGCGAGTCATGACACATAATTATAGCCATGATTCCCTCATATAGTCATCATAGGGTAGCCTTTTAGCCAGCACACTCCTCCTCCAGGCACAAAGTAACAATTGCTCATTTAGAATGTCATATAGATCAAAAAGCAGTAGGCAAACATTTGACAGTTTGGTAGGGATGCTTTCACTGGATATGACTGGCTGCTCTGGAGACTTGAAACTCTTGCAAACCCAACGGTCTAGTGTGTCTTGATGTATCTTTCAGGCCAACAACAATACTGTACCCCCAACTATCTGATTTACTGAACGTACATGGGAAAATTGCTAGCAAGTAGTTCGAGGTTCAGGGGCGCCCTGGCGCCCCACGAGTTTTTTAACTCGAAATACTTGTTGTGACTTCATTTACTACGACTTAAGCGAGACCATGTGTAGAGGTTGCCTGTCATGTCTACTCCATGTACGTACATGTGCATGCATACTTTGCATAGGCTCAGACATGTGCAGTACTTACTTATCTGATCTGGGTGCATGGCTTTGTGTACATATCGTACGTAGGTGACAAGGATTGGGTTCGCATCTGGACTTGCCGGCCTCAGATTGATAACTGGCTGAAGTGAGTTAGTCTTGTTTCGTGTACATACGTGAGTACACTGAAATGAGCTGTTTTAGACATGAGAAAGGTGTAGTTCTTCCAATGCCGGCTATGTAGAAGCAACAAGATGAGGTTCCAACCCTCTTATTCAAGCTGGTATTTGGAGAATTACGTATGTACCCTTTGTCATGAGTACCTACTGTACACTGCTCAGGTTGCCATGGTACTGGCAGTCCCTTGGCTTCTTTTGTGTGGCACACTGTGGGTGCACACACACTCTCTCTGCATACCTCCCACGTGGTACTGCCCTCTCCTGCACACACAGGCAATTTGGATTCACTCTCTTCTCCATGACCCTGAATGAGCCAGACTATGGGGTAAAGTGCCCAACAGATTCCCGGTGGAGGCCAGACCAGAGGCTTCTTGAAGATGGCGAAGTGAGTGGCCTTGTGTAGAAGAGCTACGTCTTAGAATAGTGCTATTACGTAGGCAGTGTGATGTGGTCACTATGGAATGTGAGGTATTACCCGCTGCTCCCACTTGAAGCATTCAGCTGTATAGCTTCCTGGTATGATTGGTTTGTATGTTTTCTTTAGTGTGTGTGTGTGTGTGTGTGTGTGTGTGTGTGTGTGTGTGTGTGTGTGTGTGTGTGTGTGTGTGTGTGTGTGTGTGTGTGTGTGGTGTGGGTGGGTGGGTGGGTGGGTGGGTGTCAGTACATATGTGTGTATGTATGTATATGTCTACATGTTGTATCTTCCTCATGTGTGCAATTGTGTATATGCTCAGGTGGATAGAGCTGCCGAAGAGAAGCATCGTCTTGAGGAAAAGCAGAGAGCTGCTCGGCGGGCAAGAGAAGAAGCCAACGAAACCTGGGTACCACGGTAAGAGCACCTTCTCTTGTGTACATGGATCTTGCTTGCCAGCAGTGTTGTGAGTGGTTGTGAAAGGAAAAGTTCTTGTTTGTGTTCAACCTTCAGTAGAGAATAAAAGTGTGTTAAGAGTTCTCAAAACCTAAAAACACTGTTCTTATTGCAGCTCAGTGTTAGTGCTTATTGCAGACCTTGTCCCCTGAACATGGTAGTTAGCTTTAGAGCCTCTGCATTCATTGTTAGAAACCTGTCATTTGATCAGTGTGAGCTTTAGAACTGTGTGTACTGTAGTCTTTTTGTATTGACATGATGACCCAACCATTGTACATATGTTTACACGCTTATGGGCACTTACTCTTTGGATTAATGATGAAATGCTAGCGAAACTGAAAGCCCAGTGAACCACAAAGTGTGAATTCAGCCATTACGTATGAATCTCAAACGGTTGTGTTCAAATTCATACTTACACATAAAACTCTGCCGGGAGAAAAATGTTGTGGAAATGGACTGTGTGAGCTGTGTATGGCTTTCTAGAGGTTTTAGAACAGAGCAGATTCTATGCAGTTGTAGCCTCTTGCTGTTTGCTGTATTATGACATTACCGATTTGTGTTCGACAGGCCATTAGTTGTGTTCATTGAGCGTGTAAATTTAAATGTTGATTGTTGTAGTGCGTGGGTAGTGGAAAGTAACTGCTTCTTTACAAGAGCAGAATTTTGAGATGATTTTGTCCTGCAGCTAGTGAACAATGTATTCACTTTAATTTTGGTGGAGTTTAATGTTTACGGATCAACGACAATCCATGAAACTTTCATTCGCGAATACTTAGACTCTGGTAGCTGCACAATGTGCAGTATCCAGCGTCCATGGCTTTGAAATGCAAAATCCATGTTAATTATATACACTGTATCTCCATACTACGTATGTATAAACACTACTAAAGGTAAACAGACACAGTACATATTGATATTGTACATGGAGGCTTACTACCACGTTGTATAGGTTCTTCAAGTGGGAAGTAATGAGCAATTCTCATGGCACAAGTAATTCAATAAAACTTTTCGGCCCAGAAGGCCTTCTTCAGCTGTTAGACCACATAAGACCTCCGATTGTCCAAATACACCTTCCTCTTCTCCCTTTTCTCCTCCCTGGACCAACTTTGCAACCATGCTGAATCAGACTTTCAAACTGACCGTCCAACAGCTGAAGAAGGCCTTCTGGGCTGAAATGTTCTGTTGAATTACTTGTGCCACGTGAATTGCTCATTAATTCCCACTTGAACAACGGTATACTGTACGTACATTGTCATGTGACAACTGTCTTCTTCTTGCAGCTGGTTTGATTACAAGCCAGATCCACAGCTTGGAGTCAGCTATTTCAAGTACAATGGCAAGTACTGGAAGGCGATACTGAGGAACGACTACTCCTCATGTCCAGACATCTTCTAATGTATATATACATACGTATCTAAACCAAGCACACACTCTGCGCACATTCAATGGACAAAGACTCTATTTATTCTAGTTAGAATACCTGCGAAATTACATTATTTTGCAATTGGCAAATTTGATAATGTTATTATGATAATTATGTGGTAATTTATTCGAACCTTGTTATCTTTGGACCTTAGAGAGGACTGAGTACGGCTGCAATGCAATATTAAACGACAGCATTGTACTGTATAGTGCAGGCGTGGCACGTGTGTGTGCATTTGATGTGCAGTTTGTACTGTAAATTCTTTGGGGTGTGCGTACTTATTCAGCCAAATTTTGCTGTGGCTGAAATTTGCATTTTCAATTTACAATTGCTGTGGAATTCTGTATGTATTTATGATATACACAAATGATTCCCACAGAATTGGAACAGTTTTCGTGTATGGTGGTCTGCTTTTCAGATTGGAAGAGAAATGTTAGCGTTCCACCTTCTTGACCAAGCGAACTAAGCTGTAGTTGAAACCTTACATAAGTAGCTGAAAGCAGCATTCCTCATTCGTGACCATGTGCACCATAGCACAAGAAATTGATGTGTTGACGCATGCACAGGATGTGTGCTGTGTTGCTGACAGTGTAGGTTAAACCATGTTTGGAGTATAGGGATAAACAGTTGTGTAGAACTCCATGGTAACAGTATGCATCGTGCATATGTGTATACATCTGTAGTGAAACTGAGCTCCTTTTACACAACAGAGGAAAGAGTGAGGGAAAATTAAGCATATGACAGCTGATAGTGGAGTTGAGTGTGAAAGCATCAGAAATTTAGCCAGCCCTCAGCACCTCAGCCAATGACTGCCATCATCCATGTCCCAGTGGTGTATATATGTACATACCCAACAAACGTACTGCATACACACATTAGAGTCTTCTGTTGACTCAGCTGCTGACCCGTAGCTAGTTTCAGGTGACATGGGAAACAGTTTGGTGGCAGTGTGTCGTGGATCCAATGTGTCTTGTAGAGGGAACACAGCCCTGCTTGAGTGTATTCATGAGATGTGCATGGTCTCCCTATCAAGGGATAATCTGTGGTCAGGATCACCTTTCTGGCTTCTATCACATGATGGAATCAGATGTAGCCATATGATCTCGATCAGTCAAGGGGGAGAAGGATAGAAAGTCCCTTGAAGAGTGTGCAACCATTTTTGGTGATCTACTTGCAGAGTGAAAGGGTGCAGCCCAAGTTGGCACCTGTAGGTTAAGTGAGCTGTTGGTTAATGCAATTTAATGCTGCATTCCTGTGTTACCAGACTGAAAGTGCAGGGGTATAGGGTTAAGTAAGCTGTTACTGCAACTAGCACTTAATTCAATTAATGCAGCATTCCCCTATACACTGGGACGCTGGCTTCCTCAGCCCCATGGACCTGTCATCTCCGTTTGCCAACATTGTGAAGTGAGGTCATATCAGCTATGAGGTTGCCTATAGGTTAACAACATTTGTACCTTTCTGGTACAGTTATTTCACATGCAGCTTATTGTCCCGATTGCCAAAGGCACTCTGCCCTTAATCACGTGAGTAGAGTATTTGGAACATTGCACTCTCACGAGTGTGGTAATGTCAATCGATGATTAAATCACACGCAAATATACCTAAACTAGAAACCCTGAAATGACTGTATGGGGCACTCTTCCACTTCTCCCAGTGCACATGTGCGCACGCACACACACACACACACACACACCTCTCCACTGCCAACTTCCTTTCATTAACCACATATCATATTATGCTTTGGGCAAGGAGAAACAGCGGAATGGCGGAAACAGTGGAAACGCTCAGTCCCAGTTAAAATCAAGCCCACTCAGCACCCCCTACCTCAACACAGAACAAACTCAAACTGAAACACAGCACAACAGCCAAGCTGAATTCAAACAGCAACACAAAATTGTCTTCCCAGCTGCACAAAGCTATTTATTGGTCAAGGAACACCCTGAATGAGGCAGGAAGTGCCTGGTTATGCACTAAGAGAAGGGAAGCAATGACGGTTTAGGGGATGAGCAACAAATGAAATGACTGTATGGGGCACACTTCCCCTTCTCCCAGCGTGCGCACGCGCACACGCACACACACACTCCCTCTCAACTCCCAACTTCCTTTGACTAACCACATAATATAATATTATGCTTTATTCCCCAGCCAAAATCAATCATCACCAGAACCTCTGTTTCCTTACCAGTAGCCACAAGTCTTCCTTGGTGGATTCCCCTGTGGTCTGTGGGCACAGCTGTTTCAAGGAATCTTCCATAATTTTATAGCTGACCAGTAATATACACATTGGGGTAGGTAGTGTCCCTTGAATCAGGAAGGTTAATCGGGCAGCCCATACCATAGGCAAACTGTACCAAGCCCTCGCACAGTAGTGTTGCCATGTATAGAAATCAGTGGCACATGCACAGAGGGTCACAGATCATCTATATTCTTTAAGACATGTGTACAACCAATCTGCATGTAGGTATGTATATACACAATGATGTCATGCGTAAAGAAAGGTCCCACAGACATTGCAGAACAGTTACAGTGTGAGACTATTCTGCATCTGGTCATTGGTATTACAATCACCCATGCATCCACCTTAATTCTTTGTATGTGTATGCGTGTTCGTGCATGGGGGCAGTCCTAGATTAATATCTCATCGATCAAGTGAGGAGGAATAAAACAGGCCCACAAAGCAAGCCAGTGACATGGCATTCTACTTGCAGACTCAAAATTTAGCAAGATCAGGTGCAGTGCTCCTCAGTGCCGAGATCAGTACTGTCATACACATGTTTACAGCTGAGGTCCTAAACTGTCTTTGCTTCCTCAACCGATGAAGGTGGAATTAAGAGAAATGGTGGATTCTTCTGCACATAAGGGCCCCTTATGGGAAATAGGGGTGGCTAGCTACATAGATTATAGCTTAGCTTGATTCAAGACGTGCACACACATCCAGGTATGCATGCATACATGCAGTAACACCCATTAAAACACACTCACATGGGAGGTCTATGTACCTCCACTTTGCGCCATCTCATTAAAACCGCTGAATATGAATGATAATGCGTGATCGGCTTGCCCTGCAGCAGCCATTCACTCTATATCCATCGCTGTGGCACAATGCAGTCAGCCATGTACATAATATTTGTATCTATTCATCCCCATAATGTAACATTTAAGTATAATTATTACAGGCAACAGAATTTTTCAGCATTGGATGTACAGTACAATAATGACACTATTTATGCAAATTCAAATTGCAGTCACTGTGTCCTAATTGAAATGAATCACTTGAGACAGGGCCTTCATCTCTTGTACATTTAATTATACCATACTAAGCCTATTCTGGCCAATCAGATTGCAGTATTTGTGGGAAATATTGAGCCAGGGGCCCCTGTGCAGGTGAAACCATTAACCATAAGGGACCAATCAAATTGAATAGCAGAATTCAAATCTGTAGAGATTGTTACATATGTAGCTACATATGTGCACAGCGTTCGGTCCGGAGGAACATCTATAGAGACAAAGATTTAGACAAGGGGTTAGGTTGAGTAATCTTATTGAAAGTGGGAAAGCCACTAGCCATGGGCTACTCTGAAGGCACCCAGAAAATGAAAGGAGCAAATGGTGGGATGAGGTAGATGACAAGAATTTAACTTTGTCAGCAGCCAATTGAAACCAAACCCTGATGAAGTTGAGGATTTACGCTGAACAAAGCACAGAAAGTGAGCCTCATTGGCCCTACTGTGTGGGAAGTGACCAAACACGCTAAGTGCATGCTCAGCCTCACAGTGCGAGTTGCAGTGAATGCATCAGTATATGTGCTAGTTCAGGTGTTCTCCTGTCAGGCATGACCAACAAGTATCATACTATCAAGTGCAGTTCATTCCAGGAATCACTTCCTGCTGGAATCCCCTGTCACTTTCTGCAGTATTCCCCTGTGGTCAGCAACAGGTATACACAAAGGGTAGTACAGTACCATATACTATGGTATATGGTACCACTATAGTTGCTATTGCTGAGTGGAGTATACCCTCCTGTGATTGAATTAGTCAGAAAGATTGTGGAGTTACTGTACGTGTCCAAATTTGGTCGTGATTGCCGGCCGGCTACAGCCTATAAAAGCTGAAGAGCTTACCCAGTTCTGCATACAGAAAGCAGAGAGAGTTGCAAACCATGGGCAATTCACCTTCCAAAGCAGATGTGGAGTTGCCACGAAAGGAACCACTCACCTCTGAGCTCTCACCGAAGCCTCCAGCTCCCTATGTTGGTGTTCTTCTGGAAGGCATTGCAACGGGTTGCATTTCGACTAAGGATGCATCAAAGAAACAAGCCCAGCAGATGTTCCAAGATCTAGGCTTGGGCCGTGGAATAGATGCAACAGCAGTCCAACCTTGGCTAAACAGAACCGCTTTACAAGTGAGGCCTGTACTCTTTGACAATCTTATTGGCACTGAAGAGGGTGGTTACCTGGAGGAGTACATGGAGACATCATTCAGCTCTCACACACTGCAGTTGGAGATGAAAGGGGAGGTAGGTGTGCCCACTAATGGCACAGCTCCAGTATCGCCCAAAGTGAAAATTGGAGTAGGCAGCGACTACATGAGGACCATAAGCACAGAGAGATGTGTCTTTGGGAGAAGGGTGGTCAACAGGACCATCAGCTTCAGAGAGAATATCCAAGATCTTCCTTTCTCTCCGGGGTTCACAAGCACCACTCCCTTGCAACCTGGAGCAGAAGGTTTGAACCAAGGGGAAGCGGCATTTGAAGAGGAGCTGTGCAAGTGGATTCTGGAGAGATATCAATGTCCCAAATGCAGGAAAGGGGAACAATGCAAAGACAGAAAGGAAAACAAGCATCACCAGCAGCCACCCATAAACAGATTTGCAGAATGGTTTCAAAACTACGAGTTGCATCCGAGGAAGTCGGGAGCAAAACTAGAAGTCACAGATGAAAGTGTTGCAGAGTGGATCAATCGTTTGTGCTTGCAGTTTGTGAGGCATCTTAATGTGACACATTATGTGTCAGCTATCAAGCTTGGTGCCACAGAAAGCATAGCCTTGGCTCAGAGTGAGAGCATGAAGAAGGTAAATGTTTCGGGCAGCAGTGGGCTGGATGATTTTATTACCACTCGCTCCATGGCCTCGAAGATCTCCCGGCGTTCTAAGAGAAAATATGAGCACAGGGCAATTGGGACAATTGTGGGAGAGGGAAAATCTGCACATGTACCACGCTCCGTTGAGAAAGAAGCTGTTATTGAAGTGGAATTCATGCCCATTTACACCCTTGTTCGCCATCCTTTTCTTGCAAAATTCTTGAAGGACGCAGTACAGACGTACATTAGTGAACAAACAGATCCGCGGAGTGAGTTAAGTATATACCGTAGCATTGCATGCACACAAGTTCAGCACAAATTATACAACATCAGTGACTTATCCTAACACTCTCTCTTTCTCTCTCTATGCCTATCCAGTGCGGTCATTCTACATTGTCTCTCATAGCATGCATACTGGAACAGTTTACCTGAAGCTGGACGCAAGCAAAGATTCCCCTAGGGCACTTCTTGGTGCTACAAGAAAGAAGACTGAAGCAACACCTTTTAGGATTATCCAATCTGATGAAAGTGAGGAGCAGAATGAATTCAATATCGTCTACGAAGAAATGTACTCTCACAGCATGGAGCATGACAGAGCAACTGCCACATCAGATTCAAGGACTTCCGGTGATGTGGCCGAAACAAGCCAGTCACAGGTGTCGTCAACTACTCCTAGTGTCATGCCACAGCCTCCAACAGATCGTGGTGCAGCACAACCTCAAGTGGACAATGTCATGCCACAGCCTCCAACAGATCGTGGTGCAGCACAACCTCAAGTGGACAGTGGCACGCCACAGCCTCCAACAGATCGTGGTGCAGCCCAACCTCAAGTGGACAGTGTCATGCCACAGCCTCCAGCAGACCATGGTGCAGCACAACCTCAAGTGGACAGTGGCACACAACAGCCTCCAACAGATCGTGGTGCAGCACAACCTCAAATGGACAGTGGCAAGCCACAGCCATCCAGAGTCACTCGAAAGCATCAATCCACTTGGTACTACCTCTGTGCTCCCCTAACTGTAATGGGAAACAGCTCCTCATCTCCTTGCTTTCGGTCTCAATCCCACATGAAGGAATGCCAATTTGTTCTCCGGAGCCCAGTATACAGCAAGGATGCTCCAGCTGAGCAGCTTGGCCCTTGGCTTCATGGATACACAGAGTACTTCATTCAGTGCAGTGGGCACCAATTTCGGAAGAACGGTTATCTTGGAGTTCAGTACAGTGAAAAGAAGGAAGCTGTACGAACTGATGGTTCATCCGGAAACCAAAGAGTCAAGAAGCCTGAATTTGAATATGTTCCAACCTGCTGTCGATCTAGAAACACTGAGAAGGATGACTATCTTATGACTTTTCAGCTTCTCCCGGTGCCATTTAAGGATTCAACAACAGATTCAGCTTGCAATCACTCAAAGCCTCAAGCTTGAAACTCTATAGTGTCACTGTATCACATGCATGTGATGCAGATACATACATTCTTAAGCTACTCACTGTGTTAAGTTACTAGTCTCTACTATACTGTTACAGTGTTACCACAATCATCCTGTACCAGCTTAGTGTGTATTATATAGGTATGTAGCTCACCTGTTGGTAAAACGTAGTAACTATTTGCATGCTCTAACTTGTTATATTGCTACTGGTTAGTTGATCATCTTATTACTATTTATGAATGCAATAAATTACAATTGTATTCTGTGTGTTACCTGATTTGAGTTGACTCACTTGAGTTTCCAAAAGCAGCTACCTGCAGTATGTTTCTGGAGTGTTGAGGGTTGGTGTTACGAACAGTCTTCATTCTGTTATTGGTGGTGTGAGCAGTCAGTTGGTACAAACAGCTGATTCCACATCAGCTGATCTGCATGCGATCGATCAAGACTAAGGATAGCTAGGGAAGTGGCATGCAGGATGAGGGTACAGTATTGTAATATGTGTGTGGGTGGATTGGAATGGGTGCATCCTCTTCACTAGCTTCACACACGTACAATTATATGGTGTGCTGAACATGTGCCTCCCATTGACCCCATGCAATACTGCATGAACCACACAAACCAACAGTATAGCTATGTACAGTACACTTTTGAGGTACATGTGAATTATTGCTCCTGGTATATTGGGCCATCCTACGTATACCTAGACACACTGGTTGAGAAATTGGCTGTGTTTGTTGTACTACAAATTGTGCAATTGCATGCAGTTTTGTTGTCACTATGTGGCTACACATACCTATCCAGATGTCACCTTGCTATCAGTATAATGTTATGTTGGTTGACACATGCAGACATATACACCTTTTTGGTGTCACGTTGAAGATTGTAGGCTACTAGCTTGCATTGCATACTAGTCATTGCCTGAATCAATGCAATCGTGCAGATGCGGTTGTAAATATGACAATGTGCATGAGTCTATGGAAGGCCTTTACTCTGACTCATCAATCCCATGCGGTACCCCCCTATGATCAATCAGTCATCATCAGTATGCTGTAGGGCATTTTCCTGGAATTCTCACGCATGTCAGACTACAACAGATGCAAAGGGTATATATTGCCATGAATACATGTGGAATGTGCAAACAAATTGATGTTACATTGCGATGTCGGCGGTATAGGTACAAGTTATCACAGCTTATATATGTATATACAACCTAGCTAGGCTGCTATATATGCACATTGAAAGTTGAAGCAGTTAAGCCTATAGGAAGCACAGATTGAGAGAGGTGGGTATACATGATGGGCAATTCGCATCCCGGCAAAGCGCAGTTGCAACGACAGGAAACGATTAGCTCTGAGCCTTCACCGAAGGATCCAATTCCGTTCGTCGGAGTTCTGCTGGATGGCATTGTAAAGGAGTACTTTCATGAGACCAGTGATGCCACAAAGAGAAAAGCCGAACAGTTGTTCCAAGATCTAGGCCTTGGCCGAGGAATAGACGCGACGAGAGTCAGACCTTGGCTGAACAGAACATCTTTGCAAGTGAGGCCCGTGCGCTTTGATGATTTAATTGGTACTGACGAAGGTGGTTACATGGAGGCGTATAAGAAGGCAGCGCATAGCTCCCATTCCGTGCAGTTGCAGATGCAGGCGCAAGCTCATGTGCCCGTTACTAATGGCACTGCTCCGTCGCCCAAGGTGGAAATTGGAGTAGATTGCGACTATGCGAGAACCATCAGTACGGACCGATGTGTTGTCGGGCGAAGGGTGGTCAACAGGACCATCAGCTTCAAAGAGAATTTTCAAGACCTCCCCTCCTCTGAGTCTCGCAGGGCCAGGTTCACAAGATCTACACCCTTGCAGCCTGGAGCAGCGAGCGGGAGCAGCGGGAAAGCGACGCTTGAAGAGGAGCTATGCCGGTGGATTCTGGAGAGATATCAATGTACCTCTTGCACAGAATCGGAGGAGGGAGACTGCAAAGAGGAAGAAGGAGCGTGCATATGCCCGGATCCGGAGCATTGTGGTGACCAAAGGGAATCATCGTCACCGATAGTAAATTTCACGGAGTGGTTTAAACGGAATCGGAAGAGTTTGGAAGCAGAAAGCGAATCCAAACTGTGTTTAGATTTGTGCCAGCAGTTTGTGAGTTACTTTCGTGCAACTCATTACGTATCATCTATTACACTGGGCGCTGCGGAGCTGGAAATAATGACTGAGAGTGAGTATGCGAAGGAGGCGAAGATTTCCGGCAACTTTGGGCTGGATGAATTCGTTACCTCTCGTGCAATGGCCTCAAAAAGCTCACATACAACCAAGAAAATGTTTCAACGCCGCACGATTGGGTCAATTGTGGAGGACGAGCCAGGAAAACCCGCCCATGTTCCACGGTCCTTTGATAAAGAAGCTGTTATTAAAGTGGAAATCAAGCCCATTTACCACCTCACTCGCCATGTTTTCCTTGGAAGTCTTTTGAAGGAAACCGTGCAGAATTATATGAGAGACCACAGAGACTCTCGGAGTAAGTAGCTACTCTTACATATGCACATGCAATTATTGTCTCATGCCCCAGGCCGTATATAGGTATATACGCGTCTGTGATAGCTAACTGGGGCCTTCAGCACCTTGCACTGGTTGTGTGCATGTGTCATATTCAGGTTCAGTTCAATTAATGGCTTCTATTCATTCATGCCTATAAAGTGTGTGCACAACGGTATGTGTTCTTGCCCGTTTTGGCCCAAAGAGTGCATCCATGTGTGGGACATGTACATGTCCATGCATGGAATGTGTAATGTAAACAATGCAAGCTTCTGCCCCAAACCGATTTAAGACCACGATTCTCTCCTATACACTGCAGATCAATGTGCATGGTCAGATCAGAGTGCTCTGAATACTAAAGTAGATGATATAGGTGCTTTCTTAAATGAGAAATGTCTTGAAATGGGTCTAGAGGAAGGGACTGCATGGGTGAGAAACATGCAGCGACTATATATGAAATGATGAGCATTAAAGCCAATCACAATCTCCAACTTTCCAAGTTTCCAAGTTTCTGTCAGCAGTTAGGATGATCGAGTGAATGTGTTCCCATTTTGGAAGAACGTACATAGTTTTGCAATGTAACTAATCAATGGGTTGATTGGGAAGTTGACTTGGAAAGTTGAAGTGTGCGATGATGCATCCTGTTTTAGTTGCTATAGCTGTTTCTTACTCAGCCTTTCCTCTAGATCCACATCAGCCATTATATATAGCACAATCTTGTGGGCTTCACTGACAATGGCATTTCTCATTTGTAGTTCAGCTTTGTATTCAAACACAGAGCGTTCTGATCTGATGATATCCGTAGGAGCTATATGGTAGGCGAACCATGGTGCAATCAGCATTGTTTTCATATACACCCATGCATAATCACTTGTTAACATGATATACATTTTTACATATGTGTCCTGGAGAGTCACAGTGTATCATTAGATTTTTTGGCATACATTTGACCTATTCTCTGTGATTTCAAAGCTTGTACAGTACTATAATTTGTATTTTACGTATATATTTTGCGGCTTGCATGTTCACCACAGTGTCTCCCTCTCTGTATACTTTTAGTGGGACCATTCTACATTGTCTCTCATGGTATACATGATGAGAAGCTTTATCTAGATGTGGACAAGCCGAGTCTGCACCTCTGTGTTACTAGAAATGAAGCTGAAGCAAAACTCTTTATGATTGTTCAATCAGAGGGCAAGGAGCAATATGAATTTTGTATTGTCTATGAAGAAGAGGCTTGCTCCCACAGAATGGTGCGGAGTAATGGAGATAGTGCTGAACTGAATTTTTCTGCTCAAAAGGACTGTGGCCAGCCATCAGAGCCTTCCATCACTCTAAAGGACGGTGACCAGTCAGCAAAGCCTTCCTCTCGACAGGGAAGAAATCAGCGTTCCTCTAGGTATTACCTCTGCACTCCACTGACAGTGCGAGGAACCAGCTCCTCACCTCCTTGCTTTCAGGTTCGACCCAAAACGAAGGACTGCCGGTTTGTTCTGCGCAGACCTTTGCATAGCAGGGGTACTCCAGCTGAGCACCTTGATGCATGGCTTAGTGGACATAAGGAGTACTTCATTCATTGCAGTGGACAATATCATGGGAACGGTTATCTAGGAGTTTGTGCCAATATGGATAAATCAGATAGGGAGAAAATTACCTATGTTCCAACCTGCTGCTCATCCAGAAACACGGGAGAGCAGCATTCCATGCTCTTTCAGTTGCTTCCAGTGCGCATCAGAGATCAACCTAAGGCCACAGCTTACTCTCGACTTTCTGACTGAGGGCAAATATAGTTATGACCATATCATACCATACATATCCACCCCATTTGTCATGAATGCTCATGGACTACTGTTATTTTATGTATGTACAACACTGTTTTATGAATTTCTATATAATATATCAATATATCAATATCAATTATCAACAGCAATGTAGTAGATGAACTGTCCAAACACTATATTTGTTATTCAGTAACATCATATAAATTATTTTTGCCGTATTATATGCCAAACTATACCATTCACTGCATGGTGTATATTCACAGTTAAGTTTGTATAATTATAGGCTGATTGTACGTATGTGCATATGTTGGAGATGCTTGTCAAAATAGCAGTTTGCCTTTGTCAGTGCTCTATAAACATTACAACTATAGATATATCAAATTGATCGTACCTTGTGGTCCATACTGCACTTCAAGTGCATCACCAAAGTTCGATTAGTTGCACCATTAGCTATTGAATTTGCATGATACCTGGTTGTGTCTGTCCATGTTAATATTATACACACGCAAAGCTCCAGTGACCCAAGTATGCACAGTGTCACTAGTACTGACATGCATAGCACGAACTGTGAGATTGATATTACGATGCATGTGTATAGAAATGGAAGTAGAACAGGATTCCATTCTACCCACTGCATGCACCATGGCCACTTATGCTTCTATCATGTGCAAACTGCATGCATTCCTGCATGCATGATCATAGATTATACAATTATATTTATATACTACTATAGCACTACATTGTAATGCATTCTGAATTATGCAAATATTAATACTATATTGTTGATTATGTATGCCGCCATGCCATCACTTCACAGTGTGAGGGTTAACAGGGCAGGCGTTAACCCAGGTTAATTGGCCGGGGGTTATATGGACCATGAGTGCGTGAGACGGGGCAGGCTACCTATGGGGGCACAGGCCGCGTGGGGTTGCGTGATTGGGGAGTGGTCTATCGTCGCTCGTTGGCGGGCTCAGGTCACATACGCCTATCAGCGTGGAGGAAGGACTGCCTGTAGGCGGAACACGTGTCGGCAGAGACGTGTTGTGTGTTCCCCCCCTTTTCCCCCTCTTCTTTGGGTAGGTGACAGATTCTGAGTGTTTTTTTCCAGTATGGCTATACTGTGACCATGTGTTGGGGCCCAGCGGGTACCTCCTGTTGCTCACCCAAGTGTGAACGCATGCACATGGCAGGATGGGCGGAACTTCCAGGACCCACGTGATGGGGTGGAGTCTCCTGGCCCTCATGACAACCGGGTGGGGCCACCCTGGTCACGTGATGGGGGGACAGGGTTGCCGTGGCTCATGTGACTGCCTCACGTGATCGAGACTCACGTGCAGGGGTCACGTGATGGCCAGCCTGCTGGGCCCAGCACTGCCGCCAATCCTGATAAGTTGTTAGGAGTTGTCTAGGTTGCCGGTATCACGGACTCGCCTCCGGAGGTCAATTAAGCAAGTTGTAATAATATGTCCATGCATTTTATACAAGGCATACCATGCCTTGTGTACATATAAACACTCTAACCGTCACCTATAGCTGCCCTGCGTATATGCAGCATTACATCCAGCTATCTGAAGACCTAGTGATGTTGCTGAACCAGCCCAAGCCATTGTTCTAACTGAGTACAAGCAAAACAGTTACATCACACCATTATTAGAGTTTTTATATGGCCTGTATATAACATATGTTACGCGCAAACCTGCAATCTGCAAAAAGCTGCAGCCTCGGGCATGTGACTAGAAGTGAACTGTAGCAGTTATATACAGGTGTTATATATCACACTATGCTGTACCTTCAGTTGATAATTTCTTATTGGTGGTGGTGGTGGTGGGGCTACAAATTGTTTCTTCTGGGACAGATCAAGCTTTGAGGGAGCATTTGCATGAATCAGCATATGGCCATGGGATCATGTGCATTCTCTGCTGTGTACTTCCAGTCTTCCCGTATCATTGTGATCCAAGCTATGGATATGAATTAGTTTTCAGGCTGATTCAATTATGTAAATAAATAATGTATTTTCAAATATTGCACAGAACACATTTCAATGAATCAACCATTTTCTATTGCAACAGTAATTATTCCTTGCATTGATCATAACCTGCATGCCAGCAGGTCATAGCTAACTGGCCACAAACACACAAGAGAGGGGGTGTGGGTTGAAGTCCCAGTTACAGTAATGGGTGCATGGTATCACATGATCGACGTGGGACTCCACCTTACAGATCAAAATTACATTGTTGGCATTGCAACAGAAGTACATTCAATATAAATGTAAGCATTGGCGTACAACCGCGTAGCTTCATGCACCTGTATATAGACAGTGCAAGTTACTATATATGGTCAAAGCCATACAGGCTTAGGGCGTATTGCGCAATAGTGGAAGGGGAGTGCCCTAATAAAGCTAGTCTTGGCCCCAGCCCACTTCCGGCCGCCATTTTTAATTGGGCTCTCGGCGCGGCCGTGCCATTAAAAATGGCGGCCGGAAGTAGGCTGGGGACGAGACTAGAGTAAAGCCATATAGTGTCATGTACTGGCAGAGCGTCGGAGTGCGCATACTTCGTGGGTACGGTTCACAGGAGGAATTATGTGGAAAATTCGTCCTCTGTACGCGTTCCACGACCGCCTGGCACTCTTACTGCTCCCCCTTGTCGTGTGCTTAGTCTCTTCGGCGACAGGGAGTTTGGTGGTCTACAGTGAAGGTTAGCAGGCAACGTAGTAGCGACAGGTCGCCTTGTAGCTAACTATCTATTTTAATAGAGACTAAGTTGGACGGAGATCGGTAGCTAGATGTCGCCTTTTCAGTCTTGTTGTATTGTTTGGTGGCTACGATGGTTGATTGATATGGGAGTGGTGGGAGGGATGGCTAGCTACTTAGCTATAGCTAGCTATAGCTTCATCATAACATGGTTCCCCAATCTCATTTATGTGTAGATAATGTCACAGAGTTTGTGAACCCCGGCCGAGGTTGGTACCACCATATGGGAACTGCAGCCAGCAGCTATTCACCTTTGGAATATGATGCTCTTCTGCAGCTCAGAAACACTGAAGGCTATAGCATAATACTCAGACTATTTACACTGGACTCTTTCAAATCACAGATGATTGACAACTCAACACTGGATAAGATTGCAGCTGATTTTGATGTGGCTCGCCGGGCATTCTTCAAGCTCGTGATACGATTTGCTTACACCGAAACACTTAATGATCCCCCTCCACGTGGCGATGCTCCAAAGGCAATCATTCTACAGCACATTGCTCAACTGTCTCCAATACTTCACAGCCACTCTGATATCATCCTAGCTATACAACATGGGTTCATTGGTACGTGGGGTGAAGGCTTCTACACAGATTACTTTGGTGATAATGGGACTATCAATGCTACACAGCAGCAAGACAGACAAGATGTGTACAATGCACTACTGAGCGACCTTGCCGAGTGTACCATGGTCCAAGTACGAACGTGGCAGTTCAAAGAACGCTTGACTGGCAGCAGCCTACCAGTAATGCGAGAAGATGCGTACATGTGTGGGACAGGCAGTGCTGCTAGTAGTGCTCGTACAGGACTACATGATGACTGTTTCTTGGCTAGTGACACTGACTATGGCACCTGGGTAGATTCAGTGGTGGATAGACCGCGGATGAGCGATCAGTCACTGTATTCCATATATGGTGGTGAGACGTGTAACCCTTCTAGTAACAGGATCTCCTGCTCCACTGCACTCCATGACCTCAGATTCTTCCACTTCACCTTCCTCAATAATGTATACCACCCTGAAGTTCTGCAAAGGTGGAGGACAGATGGCTGTTATGACACTGTTGCACGGCATCTTGGATACAGGATAATTCTTGTATCAAGTGTTTTTCCTGACTATATTACGATGGGCAGCAACATGACTTTCCAAATTACAGTAAGGAATGATGGCTTTACTGCACCCATGAACAGAATGGTACTCAACTTGGTTCTGGAGAAGGGCAATGTCAAGCACAGGCTGCAACTGAGCACAGACGTTCGTTTCTGGCTAGGCAACGGGACGGAGCATTCCATCAATGAAAGTGTCTACATACCCAATGAATTGAACAGTGGTATTTGGCGCCTATTCCTGGAAATTGCTGATGCAGCTCCCAGGTTACAAGGAATACTACAATACAACATCCTGGCTGTGAACCAGGTGCCAGCTGTACAGGAGACAGGGATGAATGACTTGCTGAGGTCCATACAAGTCAATGCCCTTGCCTCTGAGTCTCCCCCTCCTACTTCACAGGGAACTGGGACCCGTTACAGCACTGCTCTGATGGTTCTTGTGGCCCTACTTGTGTTGTATATACTGTAGCATGTTCCACTGCATGCGCACCATATGCTTGTACATATATAGTTTGTAACTGTAGTGTCAATATAGGGCAGCTGTTTGATTATGTATATATGACATCATGTATATTGCAAGGTGATTTTCGACTAGTTGTAGCTATATAGGCCTTCGCCTATAGCTGACACATGCTATACTATAAGCTAGTGTTCTGTGATGTTATATCATGTTAATGTATATCAGATCATTGACAGTGTGAATTTGTGAGTGGTACATACAGATGGTTTATTTGCACTTTGGTGCATATGTGTAGCTGCATGTGCATGCAGTAAGCTAGTTAGCTGCTCCAGTGGGCTTTTGAGATGAGATCATGCATATATAGCTAGCTATAGCTATAGCTATATCTCTAGCTATATATAACAATCCAGGCCCATCTTATATAAATTAAAGATTCTTTGATTATAGGGCATTGTAGCTACAATCATTGGTACAGTGAAGCAATCTGTTGCTTTGGAGTCAGTGGTCAAGACGAAAGCACACTGGCATGGATAGCTTAGCTAGCTAGAGGAGGTAGCTATAGCTAGCTAGCTAGCTAGCTATAGCTAAGTATAGTAGCCGCTATCTATTAGTCACACTGCTATTGGCTAAACATCTGAGAATGTAATGTATATACAATGACTTGCGGGACAGATCTCCCTTTCAATGCATATGTGTCTGAAGATTCGTGTTCCATTGCAGCAGTGTGTTGGCAGAAGAGGCGTGGCCCTATATTGCGCAACACGTGGCAATGGCGGCTGAGAAGTCGGAAGGCGTGTTCTTTGCCTGTCTTGCCGTCTTCGCTCTTTTGGCCATACTTCACAATAGTGTAGATGCACAAGGAGGTAAGCTAGGGAGCATTATCACTAAATCTCTTTTCAGACAAAATGGTATGAAGCCATCTTTGCTTGCATGCTGCGTACGTAGTGGCAGATTCTATTTGAACTGATTGGTGTGGTAGCTAATCCAATGGTACGTGTGTATATTTGTACACCAGTGGACTAGTGGTGTGGGTGAATATAAGTAGGCGAAGGCGAAGCCCTAGAACGGTTCAGGGTGTTTTGAATTTACAGTTGTTTTGTCTGCATTGTGCTGTGTTTTGTCCACATTGGCCCAATGAACGGCCACCTCTCAATGAAGGTCAGTTTGAACTGACCCAAAGGTCTTAGACAGGTTCCACTGTAAATTGCAAGGAAACGGTACAGACACTGGAATAGCATTTCCATGCAATAGATAGATAGATAGATAGATATTTTATTTGACAACAGGAGTGCTGCATCTACTTCATACGGTAGATTTTCATGCAGGTCCTGCAATATACTGCTATTGCATGCGTACTGTATTTGGTGAGTTTTGTGCTTGTGTAATTTTTGTGACCAACTTTTCATGGTCTACCAACGAAATTTAATATCCACAAAAACTACTGCAACATTTTGAATATGCTGGAAGACTTGTGTGTTTGTGGTTGTGACACTTAGCACAAGTCTAAGTAGCAGCTGCAAGGGAAAGGGCTTGTTTGCGACTGACAGCCATCATGAGCCATGGAATAGCAAGCTGCGTGTTGTGAAAGCCATCAATAGTGTGAAGGCTTGCATCAGTATAACGGCCACTAACGAAACCTGGTGGTTTGTAAGCCCAGATTGATACAGAGGCACTTTGGAAGAACTACTCCGCCAGTTTGCCCAATGCAAGCTGAGTCAAGATACAGAACAACGTTCTTGTAAAGCATACGTACATACACAAGGAAAATTATATGTGTTGCTATTACATTCTTTATGCATAAATTCTTCGTGTTTAATTTTTGCAAATGCAGGTAAAGTTGCCCACAAGAGTGGTGTTTACTAGTGTGTCTATGATTTATGCTGTCTTCCTGACACAGGTGGTGGAGAGTCAGTCATCGTGCGTCTTGTGGGCGGAAGCAGCAACAACGAAGGGAGAGTGGAGCTCAGGGTCAACGGCACATGGGGGACCATTTGTGATCGGTACTTCTCGTTCAACAATGCCCTTGTTGTGTGTCATATGCTCGGCTACGCTACGGCAGACAGACCCGCTCGGCCTGACGCCTTTGGCGCTGGAACGTACCCTCCTCTGTACTCCTACGTGTACTGCAGAGGTACAGAGCAGTCTATTACGGATTGCCCCCACTTCAACTACAGCTGTACACAGTCTGCCAGAGCAGGAGTACTCTGTTCAGATGGTTAGTTGTTGTCCATGTAGCATTTTCCTCCAACTGAGCAATATTTAAATGTCAGACTACAATTGAGAGCCTCTCCATATAAAGTTTACTTTAATTATTATGTGATAGTGAATGTTTGAAGTGGTGCATACATTTGTGAAGTACTTGTGTTTGATTGTATATTCCTCTAATTCCTGGCATGCGCGTTTCCAGATCTAGCCGTTCGTCTGGTGGGTGGTCAGTCAAGCAACGAGGGTCGTGTGGAGGTGTACCACAGTGGGGAGTGGGGTACTGTGTGTGACGACTACTTCACCACAGTGGAAGCTAACGTTGTCTGTCTTCAGCTGGGCTATCCAGGAGCGATGACTTATTACAGAGAGGCACACTTTGGACAGGGCACGGGTAAGTCCTTGTAACTGGAGGGAAGGAGGGAGGGAGGGAGGAAGGAAGGGAGGGAGAGAGAGAGACAGAAGTAAGACGGGTAAGAAATTTTTCCATTTGCATGACTTGTTGTGACTTGCTGTGTTGTTAGACTTCAAGCACACGAATATCTTCCCTCATACCCCCCACTCAGGTCGTATCTGGATTGACAACCTTCACTGCTCAGCTCCAAACCTGACAAGTATTTCTTATTGTACTCACAACGGCTGGGAACAGCATGACTGTTACCACAGAGAGGATGTCGGTGTGAGGTGCAAAATAGGTTAGTAGGAGAGGGAGGTGTAGGTGGGAGTGTGTGCTGTGGAAGGGAGGGTGTGCTGTGGAAGAGTGTGATGTGGGAGGGTGTGCTGTGGAAGGGAGGGTGTGCTGTGGAAGGGAGGGTGTGCTGTGGAAGGGAGAGTGTGCTGTGGAAGAGTGTGATGTGGGAGGGTGTGCTGTGGAAGGGAGGGTGTGCTGTGGAAGAGTGTGATGTGGGAGGGTGTGCTGTGGAAGGGAGGGTGTGCTGTGGAAGGGAGGGTGTGCTGTGGAAGTGAGGGTGTGCTGTGGAAGGGTGTGCTGTGGAAGTGAGAGTGTGATGTGGGAGGGAAGGTGTGCTGTGGAAGGGAGGGTGTGCTGTGGAGGTGAGGGTGTGCTGTGGAAGGGAGGGTGTGCTGTGGAAGTGAGGGTGTGCTGTGGAAGTGAAGGTGTGCTGTGGAAGGGTGTGCTGTGGAAGTGAGAGTGTGCTGTGGAAGGGTGTGCTGTGGAAGTGAGAGTGTGATGTGGGAGGGAGGGTGTGCAGTGGAAGGGAGGGTGTGCTGTGGAAGTGAGGGTGTGCTGTGGAAGGGTGTGCTGTGGAAGTGAGAGTGTGCTGTGGAAGGGTGTGCTGTGGAAGTGAGAGTGTGCTGTGGAAGGGTGTGCAGTGGAAGGGAGGGTGTGCTGTGGGAGGGAGGGTGTGCTGTGGAAGTGAGGGTGTGCTGTGGAAGTGAAGGTGTGCTGTGGAAGGGAGGGTGTGCTGTTGAAGTGAGGGTGTGCTGTGGAAGTGAAGGTGTGCTGTGGAAGGGAGGATGTGCTGTGGGAGGGTGCGCTAGGAGTGGGATGTGTATTTTGGTAGGAGGGTGCAAATAACCCTGTGTGGCTAGGGAGAAGGGTGTGCTTCAGGTGGAAAGATTTACTGTGTGATGAATGGGAAGGGTACATGTTTTGTGGCAGGAAACACAGTGGTCAGATGCATGCGACACAGAGACTCAGTCAAACCTCAAACTGTAGTGTGTACGTGTACTGTATGCAGATTGCTCATTACATGAGTGTTTCTACGTTTAATATGTAGTACAACCACATCTGTATTGAGCTTCATCAGAAATGACAAATCATCTTATTAAACAAGCATCAAGTGGTTTATTACGTATGTATGTATGTGTCATTTGAAGGAAATGAGACACACCCAGACCCACTCCCAGTACGAATTGTGAATGGTCAGAATGTGAATGCGAGTGCAGGCCGTGTGGAGGTGCAGTACAATGGAGAGTGGGGGACTGTGTGCGATGACGGATGGGACATTGAGGATGCCAATGTGTTCTGCAGGCAGTTGGGCTTTGTTGGAGCAGATTCAGCACTGGGTGAGTTGAATCAGGTGACATTGCAAGCTCCACATGATGTGTACAGTAGGAACAGTGACACACACACACACACACGCACACACGCACGCACACACGCACGCACACACACACACACACACACTTTGTTATACATATCTGTAATCCTGTGCGTATTTCCGAATGTTGCTCTTTGTAATTTTTTCTCACAGAGGGGAACACTTTTCCTATTGCTGGTGACAATGTGTCCATTATTATTGAGGAACTCCTTTGCTATGGCAATGAAGATGGCATTTCCAATTGCCTTCATTCGCCTTACAATTCCACTGACTGTCAGCATTCGGGGGATGCTGGAGTGGTGTGCACAGGTGAGGGCAGCCATTTTTATGCACCAACAGCTACTGCATTTGCAGCCATTATTCTTAGCGAATAAGGTAGTGTGTGTGTGTGTGTGTGTGTGTGTGTGTGTGTGTGTGTGTGTGTGTGTGTGTGTGTGTGTGTGTGTGTGTGTGTGTGTGTGTGTGTGTGTGTGTGTGTGTGTGTGTGTGTGTGTGTGTGTGTGTGTGTGTGTGTGTGTGTGTGTGTGTGTGTGTGTGTGTGTGTGTGTGTGTGTGTGTGTGTGTGTGTGTGTGAGAGAGAGAGAGAGATTGAAGTGAGGGCTTCTCAGCTGGCTCAGGCATCAGAAAGGGTTGGTTCTCTAATACCAGCTTCACAACAGGGTTGAAAACCTTGCCGACGTTTCGACCAGATGCTCTGGTCTGTTGTGAAGCTGGTATTAGAGAACCAACCCTTTCTGAGAGAGAGATTGTGTGTATGTGTGTGTACGTGTGTGTACAGTGCATGTGTGTGTGTGTGTGTGTGTGTGTGTGTGTGTGTGTGTGTGTGTGTGTGTGTGTGTGTGTGTGTGTGTGTGTGTGTGTGTGTGTGTGTGTGTGTGTGTGTGTGTGTGTGTGTGTGTGTGTGTACGTGTGTGTGTGTACAGTGCATGTGTGCATGCGTGTCTGTATGTGGGTGTGGGTGTGTATATAGTGCAGGTATGAGCATACCTGTCCACTTTGGGTTGTGCATCCTTCATGGCATACAGCTACAACTTTGCATTGCCTCTGCTGTTGGGTACAGTAATGAGAGAAGAATTTGTATGTACAGCTTGTGGTAGAGACTGCTTGTTTAGAAGCTCATACGTGTCCTGTGCCCTCTCTGCAGATCCATCAGTCTCCAACCATACCCTGAAAGCTTACTTGACTGGCTGGGACAGTGACAATGCAGGCCTGGTGGTGTTGGAGTATCAAGGTGTCAATGGAACTGTCTGTGGGGACCGATTTGATCTTGCTGATGGTGACGTCCTTTGCCGCATGTTGGGATACTCTCATGCATTGGAGGTCCGTGGAGCTTTTAACTTTGACTTTCCAAATGCCAGTACATCATATCCAGGTCCTATTTGGATTGATGACTTGTCGTGCAATGGAAACGAGAGAACCATTGTAGACTGCTCATTTCCTGGCTGGGGTATCAGTGACTGCTCGCACTACGAGGACGTTAGCCTCATTTGTGCAAGTATGTTGTGTGCATGCATGTGCGCACTGCGTGCGTGTGTGTGTGTGTGTGTGTGTGTGTGTGTGTGTGTGTGTGTGTGTGTGTGTGTGTGTGTGTGTGTATGTGTGTGTGTGTGTGTGTGTGTGTGTGTGTGTGTGTGTGTGTATGTGTGTGTGTGTGTATGTGTGTGTGTGTGTTGTGCATTGAGGTGCTAGTGCACTTTCCAGTTTTTAGCACTGGTTGTGCAACTTGCGTATGCTAGCCACCTAGGTATTACCATGCATTAGTGGGGAGTTCTATGACCCAGAGCCCACGACAGATACTCTGATGCCATCACTTAAGGCCGTACCCCACTCATCTCGTGGGTCTTGCAAGCCCATAGATGAGTACCCCTACTGCGCTGCGGGACCATGTGACTGGGGAGATGAGGCTGGTGTCTCCACAGTCAACGGTACCACTGATCCTGCTGCCACCTGCTGCCTTACCCCATTCATGGACTTTTGTTGGCAGTGATATTACAAGTGCAAGTACAATTGTGTTGTATGTAGTCAGAGGAGACCCATTTGAAATGTCCTGTGTCCAATGATTGTTTCTTGCTTTGGCAACACTCTCAAGCTTGTCTCACAAGACATGAAATGGCATAACTTAGAAGTCAGTATGTGGTATTAGCTCTTTTGTCTTGTTCTTTTTGTTTCATGTACCCAGATACCACTGTCACTGACCCCATTCGGCTTGTCAACGGTCTAGCTCCATCCGAGGGACGAGTGGAGATCCAGCACAATGGGCAGTGGGGGACCATCTGTGACCTGCAGTGGGACAGCAATGATGCTCAGGTGTGTTCATCTGCATCCACATGTGCAAGATGTGTATTAAGTAATGTATGCTGCAGGGTATGGGTATAAGTTAGAACAGTATAATTCATAATGGGTATTAAGTGCAATTGATTGAAGTTGCAATGATTCCAAAGTGATGTATTCACATTGGATACGAGTAACAATAGTCAAGCCATTAAACCAAATCTGGACCTCTGGGGGACCATTACGAAAAACCAAAAATGAGAATTATTTGCTAGGATTTAGGGCTGCAACGGATAATGGATATTCATATCCGGACATCCTGACCTATGTTCATTCAAATACCTGCCGAATAGTTACTTAATAAGTCTAGCAGGGTCTCACAGCTGAAGAATGCCTTCTGGGCTGAAACTTTCTGCTGAGAATTTTGTGCCACGTGAATTTGCTCATTAATTCTCTCTTGAAGAACCTACGACGTGGCAATGAGCATCTACAATATTAATTGCTTAGTAACATTGCCAATATTAGAGGGTATACCCAATTGTTAAAATCAGCAAAAAAACATTGTATTTGGGGAGCATTTGAAAGGAAGAGCAAGGTGTGTGTTAGCCTCATACCCAGGCCATCTGTGAATAATTTAGCGGGATGGCAATTACTGAAAGGGCCTGGGTACAAGGCATGTGTGTACGTATGTGAAAATTGGATTTACACATTTTTTGAAGCAGTTCACAGTGGAATACCAAGTACACATCCATCTTTTCTGACATATTTTTACAACAGGTTCTTGTCTTGTTTCTTCTTCCACACTGCTAGGTGGTGTGCAATCAGCTTGGGTTCGCTGGCAAGGCGCAGGCAGTGCCAAGGGCTCAATTTGGAGCCGGAACTGGGATAATTTGGCAGCAGAATGTTGACTGCAGTGGTACCGAGAATTTCATTGACCACTGTAATCTGGGTACCTGGGGGAACACCTCTTGCTCACACTCCCAGGATGCAGGGGTGGTCTGCACTCGTGAGTTGTATGACAGCGCGCGCGCGTGTGTGTGTGTGTGTGTGTGTGTGTGTGTGTGTGTGTGTGTGTGTGTGTGTGTGTGTATGTGTGCGTGTGCGTGTACGTGTGTGTGTGCTTGTGTGTGCGTGCATGCATGTGTGTATGCTTGCCTATATACACATATGGCTGCAGTTGTGTACTTAATCACAAACCCATTATGAATGTGTGTCCTACTTCACATGTAGAAGTTAGCCTCATACCCAGTCCCTGCTTTTCATTCCAACTTCTGTTCAGAGAATTCTTGCATTGTAGGGTCTAATAACAATGGGGGTTGAAGCTGGCGACTTCCCTGTTGTCACTATCCATGTGACTATAGCCAATTCAGATGTATTATTGTGAAGTACATAGCCATAAATGTGTGGTGCGGAAAGTTCAGTACAAGGCATTAGAAGCTATTTTGTACAACTGCTGACTGGCTTGGATATCCCGCCTTGATACAGTCGCTGATCCAAGCTGTGCATGCCCTCTTGGGTGAACAAGATGTCAGCGTACCTACATATAGGGTTGAGAAGTTCGATTTACTTCCAGAGCCAACTGTTTTGTACTGTACTGCCTCAACAGCTACAGAAAATAGGCCTATTGTGGTTGAAGTCTAATTTGCTGACAAACTCCTACAAGTGAAATCAGGCCAGTCACCCTCAGCAATAACCCAGACAGATCTGTTGACCATTTGGTGATTCTGCCGCCAAGTGTAGCAACTGCGAAGGGCACTCTCCAGTTTTTGCTGTCTGTAGCCTTCCCATACACAGGACAGCAGCTCTTTGCAAGCTGCTGAGCTGATTTCATGCTGAACTCCTTCATTCCACGTACATAGCTGCAGACTGCTAATGTTATTCTCACGTGAATGATTCTGCCATATGATTGGTGCCACTCAACTTCATATGGGTTAAGTTGATGGCTTCAATCGCCCAATACTACCAGGCCCCATTTTGCCTGAGCGGATGTCGCAATGGGAAGTTCAGACTGGGTACAAGGCTATGTAGAGGTGTGGTTGTACATGCGTACATCCCTTCGTGCTTACAGTGCATGAACTAGTTTTCACTTCCCCTCCATTCCAGCTTCCAACTTCTCTCTTCCTGTTCGTCTGGTGAATGGCAGCTGGCCTGGGGAGGGCCGTCTTGAGGTTAAGAAATCCTCAGCATGGGGCACCATATGTGACAGGACCTTCAGTTCAACAGCAGCCGGTGTGGTTTGTAGGCAGCTTGGCTTCTATGGAATAAGATCTGTCTACGAGAACAGCTACTTTGGACCAGGTTTGTGTGCTATTCTTTCCATGTATACCAGTACTCACATGTATCAGAAATACAATACAGTGACTGTGAGTACGCTGTGAAATAACGGGAGTGGAGTGACGGATTAGTCTGTTGTCTGTTCAGTCAGAATCACAGAATGTGCCAACTCAGCAACTGTATTGTCATACAGTTATACGTACCTTCATATCGGTAATAGTTTAGAGTTCTCTTACACACTCGATTGGTGATTTGATGCTTATTTGTCTTTCTCCCCTCCTCCCCCCAGGTGATGGCCCAGTGGTGGCCAACTATGTCTACTGCAGTAGGTCTGCGTCTGAGTTAGGAGACTGCTTTTTGTTCAACTTCATCTTCTCCTCTAGTTACTGTGGTGGCCATCAGCATGATGTGGGCATCACGTGCCTTGGTGAGTGTGGGAAGGGGAAGGGAGGGGAGGGGAGGAAGGGAGGGGAGGGGAGGGGAGGGGAGGGGGAGGGGAGGGGAGGGGAGGAAGGGAGGGGAGGAAGGGAGGGGAGGGGAGGGGAGGAGGGGAGGGGAGGGGAGGGGAGGGGAGGGGAGAGGGGTAGCAGAGGAAACAGGAAAGAAGGGAGAGTGTGTGTAAAGGAGAGGAGTACGTATGTACCGAGGTCGGTCATAAATTGAGTTGCAGTAATTCTAATACTGTGCTTTTGGTGTCCGCAGAGAATAAGCCAACAGAGCTGCCTGTGCGTCTGGTGGGTGGTCCCACTGACTACCAGGGCCGGGTGGAGGTGTTGCTGGATGGAGTTTGGGGAACTGTGTGTGATGACCTGTGGTCGGATGCTGATGCTATGGTGGTCTGTCGACAGTTGGGTTATCAGTCATTTGGAGCCAGTGCAGTGTCCAATGCCTACTTTGGACAAGGTGCTGAATGGATTGCATTTGTTGCACAACCATCACGCTATACAGTAACTCCGAGCAGAATATGTCCGTTATCAGATGCTGTACTTATTGTATAAATATAGTTGCTTATGCGGAGTAGTCTGCTCCTAAACAGACACTGTACAACAGCACACTGCACTCTTGAGAAAGCTGCACTGTTTGCTGTGCACGCTTTGGTCTTGAACTGTACATATCAGTAAACTTGTCTTGTGTGTAGGTAGCGGTCCCATTGTCCTTGATGACGTGCAGTGCTCAGGTGGAGAGCAGTCACTCTTGGAGTGCAACAGCTCTGCGCTCCTTGCCCACAACTGTCAACACTATGAGGATGCAGGAGTCATTTGCCCAGCAAGTGGGTCGAAGCCTAGCTTTGTGTATGGATAGTGTAAGGAGTGTGTATTATGATATCGAAAAATTTGTAAATTTGCCAAAATTGCATGACAAGAGGATGGACTTATTTGTCACATTGGTGGAAGTTGTTTGAAGCCTCTTCTTCAGTGCAGAGAAGGCTGGTAATTGCTGTTTTATTATGCTAATTCAGCACATTTGATGCATCCAAACTAGTCTATATCACAAAGTTCATCTGTGTGGCAACTGTGAAGCCTTCTTATGCCTTCACTTCAAGCTTGTGTCTTTTAGAGCCAAAAGAATATTAAATAACCACTATTGCAGTTTTACGTATTCTTTACAGACTACGTTCCAAAGTTGATTCACCATCAAAACGGCTTGTCATTGCAATATCTACTTCTCTATGTGTGTGGTTGTGTTCTTTTGTCATTTTATTTGGTTCACATGGTCAACTGTAAGTGGTGACCTTTACACTTTGACCTTTGTCCCACAGTACCAGCTACCATCACACGGTATCCCGTCAGACTGGCTCTTACCGAGGATAATCATAACTACAGTGTAGGACTGAATGAGGGTCGTGTGGAGGTATTCTACAACCATACTTGGGGCACCATCTGTGATGACTCCTTCGGGTTCTGTGATGCACAAGTTGTCTGTCGACAGCTTGGGTTTGCGGCAGCAGTTAGGGCCTTCCCAGGGGTTAGTTGAGAGGGAGGGAGAGGGAAGAGAAGGGGAGGTGCCTAGTGTTATAATGGACAAAGTATTTGTTGAAGATACCTAGTTGCATAGAGTGCAGTGGTTGTTGTACTTGATGCACTAAACAAGTTGCGTTTTGGTTGTTGGTGGGTAGTCAATGCACTCTGTTCACTGGCAACTCACCCCCCCCCCATTCCTGCTATAGGCACACTTTGGCCAAGGCACAAGTCACCCCATCTTGCTGACTCGTGTGGAATGTACTGGTAGTGAGTCAGAGGTTGGTTTGTGTGCCCATTCTGACTTCGAAGAAACCTCAGGATGCACCCATGCAAGGGATGTGGGCGTGGCATGCACAAGTAAGTGGGTGTGGCTTGCAATGGCAGACTAATGTGGGTGGTGGTAGCAAGTCCAGTAGGACTGTAAAGTCCACCCCTACATGTAGTTACTGTGCATCAATTTCTGCAGACTTCATACAAGAACAGTATCCAATTCGCCTTGTGGATGGTGGTGGGTCAGCGAACTCTGGACGTCTTCAGGTGCTGTACAACGGCACTTGGGGCACAGTCTGTGACCATTTCTTTGGTACGAATGAGGTTGCTGTAGTGTGTCGGCAGCTTGGCTTCAACAACAGTGGGCAGTTGGCACGGCGTGGTGAGTTCCGGCCCTCTACTGACAGTGAACCAATCTGGTTGGATGAAGTGCAATGCCATGGCAACGAAGGTCACTTGGACGAGTGTGACTTCCCTGGTTGGGGCTACCATGAGCATTGCACCCACTTTGAGGATGTGGGAGTGCACTGTGCTGGTAAGAGTGAAGACATGGTGTGTGTGCACATGTGCTGTGATAAGATTCTATGTACTCATTTCACAGCATTTGGTTGCTAATTTGCCACCAGTGTGTGGTGTCACATGCACGTGTACTCCTTAATCATTCCTTTTGCATGCCCAGGTCAACAGCTAAGTGTCCGTCTTGTAAATGGGAACAGCTCAATGGAGGGGCGAGTTGAGGTATTGTACAATGGCACTTGGGGCACTGTGTGTGATGACTACTGGGGGCTCAGTGATGCACAAGTGGTCTGCAATGAACTGGGCTTCCTAAGAGCAACTAGTGCTGTGAGTTACACTCTAATACCACTTGCTGTATTGACCTGATCTCGTTTATGTATCTCTCATCAACAATCCAATGGGCTCACAATCAGCTTTTGAATGGTACCAAACGTTTACTCGTGTGCTTTGTAATTCTAGTCTCACTCCACTGGCTCATGTGCCACTCCACTGGCTCATGTGCCACTCCACTGGCTCATGTGCCACTCCACTGGCTCTTGTACCATTCCACTGACTAATTGCTACGTATGTTTGGTCACACCCAGTGTGTATGTCTAATTTCCCTCTTGTTCCTCCCTCAGCCTCGCAATGCCAGGTTTGGACAAGGTCATGGTCCAATTTGGATGGACAATGTGGCTTGTGTTGGCACTGAGTCCAGCATCTTTGAGTGTTCCGCCATCAAATGGAACAATAGCAACTGTGTCCATGCAGAGGATGCAGGGGTTGTATGCAGCAGTAAGTATGGAATTAGGTTGGGTGTGAGGAAGTAGGAGAGTGTGGGGGTATGGTGGAGAAGTGTAGGAGAGGGTGGAGAGCACGAGTAGGTGGGTCATGAATGTATCAGTTGAACTCTATTCCTTCAATGCACTCCACACTCGTGTACTGATGTTCCCCTTATAGTGTTTCTACTGTCTCCTTTCAGATGAGACAGAGCCAATAATTCCTGTCCAAGTGAGACTGGCTGGTGGGCGTAATGTGTCGGAGGGACGTGTTGAGGTGTTGTACAACGGCACCTGGGGCACTGTCTGCGATGACTACTGGGGACTGCAGGATGCAACTGTCGTGTGTAGAATGCTTGGCTTTGGAAGTGCAGTAAGGGCCACAAACTATGCATATTTTGGGCGAGGGACAGGACCGATCTGGATGGACAATGTGCGCTGCCTTGGGACTGAGAGCTCAATCACACAATGTGAATTCATTGGCTGGGACAAGAGCAACTGTTGGCATGGGGAGGATGCAGGAGTGGTGTGCTACGGTGAGCTGGACTTAGATCTGCTGTCCTGTACTGCACAAGGATATACCACTCTGCAGTTGCTATATATGATGTGCTTCTTTTAGGTCTTTTTCACTGGTTGTTTGTTGATACAGTATCCATTTTGTTTTCGATCTCTCTCTCATCTCTGTTCCTAACTTACTGTATTGTATCTATGTGTGTGACCGTTTTGAAGCATGCAGTGTGTGCTATAGCCCATCATGTTGAGCTATTGCTCAATGCTTGTTTACTGTGCATACGTAACGCTTAGTACCCACATTTTTTTTGCAGAGTCAGGTTTCACTGGGTACACTATAATTTGCAATCCCTTCGCTCTATCTACCAACACACCTTATGCAGTTAGCATTTCCACTAAAGTCTGTACTGTGTACAGCTTTACATGTTCTCCATTAGACCGCATTGATGTTGTGTAGCCTTTACTGATAGACATAGTGACCTGTAAGCCTTTCCCTTATCAGAGCTGCCTCTGTAACCACACTATAGATCCATTGCCATGGTAACGTGCAGCTAAGCAATGATTCTAAATCCCCGAGAAGCATTCCAATTACTTTGCGCCTGATTCTAAATCCCATAATGAACATTGCGGACAGAGCGCGGGGGGTATAAATCCCATATAAACGTCTGTGGGCACTCCGAGGAGCATTTATCATTGTAGTATGCATGACGTCATTTAAGCATAAGTCATCAAGAAGCGACAGAAGCGTGAAATGTTTGGGTAAGCGAACGGATTTGGATCTATAACTCTTTAAAATGGTGACCAATCAGTGTCTCTATGCAACTTAGACCACTCGGCATTTGGGCGCTTTACGTCCTCAAGCCTAGTACTCTAAATTGCGCAGACACCTCTTGGTTGCCATTTAACTATTGAATAATATTTGATATAGGGAATGCACTAGTGAAAAGTGCAATAATATACTTATTGTACGCGTGGTTACTCAGTATTGGGATGTACTGTCGAGGTACGGTATATTACAATATAATGTTAACGTTCCGTTTTAAGAAAAACGGTACGAAATGGAACGACCTTTTCCGTAGTACGGAAAACCGCACGGTTTAGACGAAACGGACGATCCGTAGGACGGTTCGACCCTTGCGTAGAAACGGAACGAAACGGAACGGAATGTTAACGTTATATTGTCACATACTGTATGTATATTACAACATTATGCGCACACCATCTTTTGCTTTGCAGTGTAAGGAGTGCTGGTACATGTACATGGACTGTATTAAACGACACCCCTTTCTTCTCTCCTTGCAGCCCCAGGCCCTGTGATACGGTTGACTGGTGGTAACACTCCAAATGAGGGGCGTGTGGAGGTGTTTTACAATGGGACCTGGGGAACCGTGTGTGATGACAGTGCTGACCTAAATGTTGGAGATGTGGTGTGTCGTGAACTGGGCCACAAGAGAGCATTACGAGTATATGGCAATGCTGTATTTGGAGCAGGGACTGGAAGGGTATGTGTGATTGCAGCACCTGTAGCCTGGGTAGTCAGGCGTCGCGTGACCCCTCCTTGCAGAAGGGTCAGGTTAAGTCTAATACATTGACTTGTCCACGTGGAATGCAATTATGCGCTGTGGAATGTAATTATTGCGAAACATTATGCCTCACTTGTGGCTGCAAGTACGTGTGACGGCTCGCGACACTGACCTGATCTTTCATAATAGCTGTCAAAGGAGCGACAGCAAAGACTATCGATGTCCCTTCGACCGGCAACACCAGGCCGAACACTGTCGGCAGGCACGCGTAGCACAGGCTCTTGCCAAAGCCGATCGGCAAAACAGCAAAAACATCCCTCGATGAAACGATGCCAGACACGACCTGAAGTTGTTCTGGCTTCATGGTAGAATAACCAAGGCGCTGGATGTCTTCCGTTGCAGCGTATAACACTCTCTGGTCCAGCTCTGGTCTGCTGCCATTTGCGGACACCCGAGCGATGAATATTTCACACCTTTCCTGTAATCTGATTGGGCACACAACCATTGTGGCGTGCTGCACAAGTCAATGTATTAGACTTAACCTGACCCTTCCGCGAGTAGGGTTCAGGCGACGCTTGACTATAGCCTGGGTTCATCAGTGTTCTCTGCAAGGGTGTTTCGCTGGGTGTAGGGCAGCAAGTAAAGTAGGCACACACTTTGAACATATTACTGATCACTGGTTGAAACTTTAGTGGACACTTTTCACTTACACTTTTGTTCCCAGCTGTATAGTCAGTTAGGCTGTGATAAACTTCCGTTGTGGTGTAAGTAATGTTGACTCAGACTTTTGATAAGGGCTACTGAAAATTGTGGTGTATACCTGTGCACCGCTAGTTGCATAGACCTAGAGTTGGAGGGATTATGACATACGTTTAAGCATGTGCGTGTGTATGTAAAGGAGCTTGCACCATGCACACACAGACACATATGCACGCTAACCACACTGTGCCACTGTGAACAGCACTAGTTATCCATGTATTCATATTGTCATCTTCAACTTGTGTAATACGTGGCTAAAGCGCAGTGACAAAACACGAAAAGAAGTGAGGGCTTCTCAGCTGGCTCAGGCATCAGAAAGGGTTGGTTCTCTAATACCAGCTTCACAACAGGGTTGAAAACTTTGCCGACGTTTCGACCAGATGCTCTGGTCTTCTTCAGGGCGAAGATGAAAAGATGACTTGTAACACCTGACATACTGTACCTGTAATGCCATCTAATGCTAAGTCTAATGCCTTTTGTTGCCCTTGTAGATTTGGCTGGATGATTTGAGATGTAATGGCAGTGAGACTTCCATTTACCACTGTGATCACAACAATTGGGGAGTGAATAACTGCCGCCACTATGAGGACCTCTCTGTTGTTTGCACTGGTGAGTAGTTGGTTGCCAAGGCAACCTTGAATGGATGCTTCATTTCGTACATACGTACACAAGAGCCATTACTACTATGACTAGCATTTCTGTAGCTAGTACTTTTTGATCACCATAGCAACCTTATTGCTGGGGATGACATTTTTGCTGGCTGTGGTGCAACTCTTTCCTCAGATATTCCCATCAACCCCTATCCTGTTCGTTTGGTCAATGGCAACTCTACTGCTGGTCGGGTGGAGATCTACTATCACGGGGAGTGGGGATCCATTTGTGATGATGGCTGGACTTTGGAGGATGCACGTGTGATCTGCCGATCACTTGGGTATCAGGGGGCTTGGAGTGCGAGTGCAAATGCCCAGTATGGACTAGGGAGTGGGTTGATTTGGTTGGATGAGGTGCAGTGCAACGGGTCAGAGCAGTTTGTTCAGGATTGTAGTCACTTGCCCATTGGTCAGCACAACTGCAGACATTCAGAAGATGCAGGAGTCAGTTGCATTGGTGAGTGGGGTGTGTGTCTGTACACACACATGCACACCCCTTCTTCCATTGCATTTGTATGGTTTTGTGATCAAGTGGATGTAGAACTCTTCCAGTAGCTAGATGATGTATCTGAACACTGCCTACCCATTTCTCCAAATTGTCAAATCTCCTGTCTCCCATCTTCTTTAGCTGAAGAGTTTAAGTTGCGTCTAGTCAATGGCTCAGACCCTAACCCCAACACTGGACGTCTGGAGATCCTACACAAAGGAGTGTGGGGGACCATCTGTGATGACCTCTTTGACATAAACTCTACTGCTGTAGCCTGTCGAATGCTTGGGTTTGGTGGAGCCCTTGCTGTGTACCCAAGAGGACAGTTGAGCCAAGGCAACGACAGCGAACCCATCTGGCTTGATGACATTAGCTGCCCTACTGGAAATGAGCCATCCTTTGCAGAATGTGGACATGCAGAGTTTAGTATTAACAACTGTGTGCATGCTGAAGATGTGGGCATAGCGTGCTACAGTAAGTGGTCGTGCTGGTATTGCACTTGCTCTGTAGGACCTCGTCATATCATTATTTTCATACTGTTTTAACCCTTTATGGCTAAGTTAATGCGGATTGGGTGCAGAGCATGAGTTTTAAACTTTGTTTGTAAAGGATTAACCTTTTATCACTCTATGATTGTACAGTGTTGCAACATTTTAACAGACATCTTAAATAATTAATGGAATCAAATGGTATGCTGCTTGTGTCTGTTATAACACAAGGGACCTCTTGTTATTCTGTAGAAAAGTGCCCTGATGTTACTATACCTTTTGGTTCATTTGAGGGCGACTTTCAGCCTGGTACGAGCCTGAACTTCTCTTGTAACCCTGGCTATGCACTGGTTGGCATGGCAACATTGAACTGTCTCCAGGATTCTACGTGGAGTGACGAGGTGCCCAAATGCATTGGTGAGTGCCAGTTGCCTGCGTATTGTAGCTATAGGCTCAATGTGGACCGAGGCAATTAGCAACAATGCTTGTCTGCTGTACTGCAAGTTGATGTGTTTTCTACTACTACAGTATTTTATTTCTTCTCTCTTCGGGTGTAGCTACCTGCCCTGCAAAGGTCATCTCTAATGGAGCTGTAGTACCCTCTGGTCCTGTACCAGTCAACCAAACAGCCACCGTACAGTGTGATGTTGGCTACAAGCCAACAGGAGCACCTACTGTGAAGTGTGTGTTGACTGCCGGAAAGACTACCCCTGACTGGAATGGTGCCTTTGCCAGTTGTGAGAGTGAGTGTGCATGTTCACTTGCATGTTGGTTGGTTGTATGCTTGTACACAAATATGTGTATGTACACGTGTATGTACGTGCATGTTAAATGTGGGTGTGGTTCAGTTTGTGTATTCTGTTTAAAGCACTATTAATTTTCAATATAGGCGCCGCTCCAATTAAAGCGCCTCCTAGGGCGTACCCTATTTTTTGCCGTCCCAATTGTAAGCGCCCTTGGGCATTGGAAATAATATCAGGCGGCGCCTTAATTATTGGGGCGGAATATATTATTTTGCACTATACCGCATGTGCTGAACGTGAGACAGCGAAATGGCGGCCCTGATGGACTACTTTAACCGTGTCGCTGCTTCATTCACGTCTGCAGAACGTGGGAAGAGGATGGTTAAGCGGGTCAAGCGACCAGTGGGGAGACCAAGGAAGTGCCCACTGGAGCTGATTGGTGCAGGCTGACAAAGAAGACGTCCAGGTGGCACTTATATTTGTTGATTGCGAGGAGCCCACAAGCGCCAAGTCCAATCGATGCCAGTACACCGTGAAGCAAAAGCAGTGCGCTGTTCTGTACGCAGGCGCTCAAAAGTACTATTCTGCTCTAATACACGTGCTAGGAGCCCTTCTAATTGAAGCGTCCCTTGGTCATTGCATATTTTTGACCGTTTTAATAAGAAGTGCCTTTCAATGTTGGAATTATTTTTAAGGGGTGCCTATATTAGAAACTATACGTTAATATTTCCCAGTGTACAGCTGTCATAAGGTTGTGTATTGGTTACATACATACATATGATCATGTATGCATGCCATGTGCATGGTCAATCTGCATACGCATAGTGTGTATCATGTGGATGCACGTGTGTATGTGTCTCTGTGTGTGCGGATGGGTGGGTGGATGGGTGGTACACAATATGCGATTGGGCCTAGCATGCCATTCCAGTGTGCCTGCATGTATGTACATTGTTGTATGTGTACTTTCTAGCTTTACTCCATGTTAGGTAGCAGTGAAGTTCTTCCCATGCTTTCTATGTTGTATGCACATGTGTATGCTTGTAGTCTTCTTCTACTGCTAAGCTCTTTGTCTTTTTGACTGCAGTCATTACCTGTCCTGGGACTGATGTCTCTAATGGAGCCCTAGTGCCCTCCGGTCCTGTACCAGTCAACCAAACAGCCACTGTACAGTGTGATGTTGGCTACAAGCTGACAGGGCCTCCTACTGTGAAGTGTTTGTTGGATTCTGGACAGACAACAGCTTCTTGGAATGGTGCCATTCCTGGTTGTGAGAGTGAGTGGGCATATCCAGGCATGTACAGTGTGCAGATGTATGTACATTCTGAAGGATGCTTGAGCTGGTTTTTGAATAAGGTAACATAGCAACTGGAAGGCTTGATCGGGACATTTATGCAACGAAGGCCTTCGTCAGCTGAACGACTGCTGCTGACGAAGGTCTTCGTAGCTAAACCGCCCTGATCAAACCTAGCAGCTGCAACACTACCTTGCTCAAAGCTGGCACATATCCCTTGGTATTCCGGCACATTGCCATGAGACTCTATGGTAATGTGTGTATGTACATTAAGTACTGTATACATATATTATGTGTAATTGTGTGCTGTAGCTTATGTACTTTGACACTGTGCTCCAGGTACTTAAGATGTTGACTGTGTTTCTATGTTGTATGTAAACCTAGTGGTATGTTGTTGTGTGTTCCTGTTATATTATTACTGTCTACTCTTTGGATGTAGTCATTACCTGTCCTGCGAAAGTCATCTCTCATGGAACTGTGGTGCCATCCGGTCCTGTACCAGTCAACCAAGCAGCCACCGTACAGTGTGATGTTGGCTACAAGCTGACAGGGTCACCTACTGTGAAGTGTGTGTTGGATGCAGGACAGACAACAGCTACATGGAATGATACCTTCTCCAGTTGTCAGAGTAAGTGTGCATGTTCACTTGAATGTGAACATGCAATCATGTTTGTAGTACAAGTGTGTGCATGCATGCATGCATGCGTGTACATAGTTTGCTTGTGTATTTGCAATCATATCTGTAGGTATGTTGTTGTGTGTGTACTTTCTATCTGTACGCCATGTTAAGCAGCAGTGCAGTGCTTCCTGTGCATTCTACTGATGTTGTATACACATACATGTGTGATTATGGCCTGCTACGAATTTCTTCTTTGTTCGGATGTAGTTATTACCTGTCCTGCAAAGGTCATCTCTCATGGAGATTTAGTGCCCTCCGGTCCTGTACCAGTCAACCAAACAGCCACTGTACAGTGTGATGTTGGCTACAAGCTGACAGGGTCACCTACTGTGAAGTGTGTGTTGGATGCAGGACAGACAACAGCTAACTGGAGTGGTGGCACTTCTGGTTGTGAGAGTGAGTGTGCATGTTCATGTGTGTGCCGTATGCAGATGTGTGTAGATGTGTAGGTGCATTGCAACTGTGGTTGTGCTCTATGTAGAAACATCTGCTGTGTTGCTGTGTACATCTTGCCATGTGTTCCAGTTCTGCCGTTACTGTTCTTTCTTTGGATGTAGTTATTACCTGTCCTGCAAAGGTCATCTCTAATGGATCCCTAGTGCCATCCGGTCCTGTACCAGTCTACCAAACAGCCACCGTACAGTGTGATGTTGGCTACAAGCCGACAGGGCCTCCTACTGTGAAGTGTGTGTTGGATGCAGGACAGACAACAGCTAACTGGAATGATGCCATTCCTGGTTGTGAGAGTGAGTGTGCGTGTTCATTTGCATTTGAGTATGTAATCATGCTTGTATGTATGTGAGTACATGTGTGTATGGCAGGTTGTGTTTGTATGTGTGCGTGCGAGCGTGCATGTGCGAATGTGCACATCTATGTACATGGTGTCCCTTTGGGTCTGTGTTCATACAGTCCCTCCGCAGCTGTCTTGTTGTCTAAACTTTATGGTTGATTTCCATGTGGAAACTTTAACTGTGTAGCTGTTTTGTACATACATATGTTGCTGTGTGTTAGTCTTGTTCCCAGACCCTTCCGAAGCGCGTGCGAGTGAGTGAGGGGAGGAAGGGTCTGGTGAAATTAGACAGGTTCTCATGACCGCTGCTGGAATGTGGGCTGCGCCAATCAGATTGCTAGTAGCGGAATATTGCATGCAGGGCCGTAGCACCCAGTCCAGCCAGTCGATCGCCTGCATTGATGGTGTCTTCTAGTCGAGGGAAGGAGAGATTTGTGCTGCCTAGCGTCGGAGAGACAGCCAAAAACCACTAGATTTCGATTTTTAATGCGCTATCTTCTTATTTCAATCCACTGTATTACCTGTTTCATGGCACTTGATCGCCTTTCCTGCTGTAAGTGCCTGTTGGTCTATGTTACATTTAATCATACTCATTGGAGTGTTGATGGGCCTAGAATTGCCCCAAAAGTACTCACAGAACATCTAGATTTAAAAAATTTCCTGGCGGGGCATGCCCCCAGACCCCCCTAGTTTGTGGTGTGTCATCTATGGCCTGACCAGTTTTTATCTTAGTGCTACGGCCCTGTATTGTGCAATTTCTCACTTCACGAATGAGCTTAATGGCGAGTACGTACGTAAGCAGATTCGCAGTTGAAGAAGTGACTGCAGATCACACGCAGCATTACCTCATCATCCATAATTACATTCCGTTGTGCTCAAACTTCCAGCCCACTTTTACCAGACCCTTTCTCCCCCGCAGGAAGGGTCTGGAGATGAGACTAGCTGTGTGTGTAGTTTTACTGTTTCCCTTTGGTTATACGTAGAGATTACCTGTCCCGGTACTGTCGTCTCTAATGGATCTTTGGTACCGTCCGGTCCTGTACCAGTCAACCAAACAGCCACCGTACAGTGTGATGTTGGCTACAAGCTGACAGGGTCACCTACTGTGAAGTGTGTGTTGGATGCAGGACAGACAACAGCTAACTGGAATAGTGCCATTTTCGGTTGTCAGGGTATGTGTGCATGTTCACTTGCATGCTAGTTGGATGCATTCTTGTACATGAGTATATGTGAGTGTGCATGCAAATGTGGGTGTACTTTCAAGCAGGAAATCAATATTGCACCTTCCACTAGTGCTGCTTCTGGCCTGATCTGTGCTGGTGCACTATAGAGGACAGTTTCTATTCATGGTTAAACCATTCTCTTATGGTTTCTGCTTCTAAATGTTCACTGTGTGTTAGTTGGCTATTTAGGTGATGTGTACTATGACATCAATATGCCTCAAGTAAGCCTACACTGAAAACCTCTTTTGAATTCAAGTTTCTGACTACCCTTCAAGTGAATTGTGTGTGTAGATGTATTTTGTATATGTGCTTATACGTACGTACCGTATGGTTGTTCTCCGTGTGGCAATGTTGACTGTGTTATTTGTGATGACCGTTGTTTTGTGTTCCTGTTTTATCACTACTGTTTCTCTTTGGATGTACTGCAGAGATTACCTGTCTTGGGGTTGTCATCTCTCATGGAGCCCTAGTGCCCTCCGGTCCTGTACCAGTCAACCAAACAGCCACTGTACAGTGTGATGTTGGCTACAAGGTGACAGGGTCATCTATTGTGAAGTGTGTGTTGGATCCTGGGCAGACGACAGCTTCTTGGAATGTTGCCATTCCTGGTTGTGAGAGTGAGTGTGCATATCCAGGCATGTACAGTGTGCAGATGTACGTACATTCCGAAGGGATCAAGAGAATAGTGTCTTTAGTGCTATCTCCATGCACAAGGCATCTTCTTTTTGTGTGGTTGTTGCTCGCATGCATGCATGTGGGTTTACCTGAGGCATGCAAGGACATTAGAACGTGGGAGGCTGTAGGCCTGACTGACTGTGCCACCAAGCAGCCCCCCCGCCCCTCGACCAAATCTTATTCCTCCGCCACTGCCCGTGAGCATGGAACAGGTGCAGGTGCAAGTGTGTGTGTGTGTGTGTGTGTGTGTGTGTGTGTGTGTGTGTGTGTGTGTGTGTGCGTGAGAGAGATTGTGTGCAACTAGTGCTAATTTTATTACAATTCTGCGGGTGCTGGGTGTCCCTGAATTTTTAAAACTTGGAATATGTACCTGATTCGTTGTTTCAGCATCTTAATTGTTTACCTTGCACGAGGAGGCCATTGGTAATGTGATTATGTCATTGTATTAGGATTGCAAGTCTACCCTCCTGCAGTGCATGACTGTGTGCATGCAAAGTACGTACATGTGAACCTGTGTAAAATGCTTTTTGTGAGTCTCTTTTTCTGTGTTACATTTGTGTGTTGTGAATGTGTTGTTGATGTACTGTATGTGTGTTGTATCTATACTTTTTGCAGTTATAATTCGTTTGTGTAACACAGTGCAAGTGGTTTCTGTTCTATGTATTAATCATATTCCTACATATTTTGATGTAGTAATTACTTGTCCTGCGAACGTTGTCTCTCATGGAGCTTTGGTGCCGTCCGGTCCTGTACCAGTCAACCAAACAGCCACCGTACAGTGTGATGACGGGTACAAGCTGACAGGGTCACCTACTGTGAAGTGTGTGTTGGGTGTAGGACAGACAACAGCTAACTGGAATGGTACCTTTTCCAGTTGTCAGAGTGAATGTACGTGAGCTTGAGCACATGTATACATTTATTGCACATGTATACATTTATTGCCATTTTAAGCCAAGGAGGCTGGCTGTTTAGAGAGGCGGCTGCCTAACGTGGTGACCATCTTAGACAGTTTTACTGTATCATTGAAACGTTCCTTTGTCTCTCCCCCTGAAGCTGCTGGAGGAATTACTATTGCTCAGAGCAATGTCCCCGCTGTTATTGGTGCTCTCATTGCCGTGGTGATCGTCGTGCTGCTTGTGGTGATTGGTGTGGCAGTGGTTGCCTGGCAGTTTGGGTGAGTGTGCAGATTTCATTACAGATATGTTATCAGAAGGAAATGTGACACATGCGCACTGTACAAATTTGAGGCGTGAAGTGAGTAAGTATCCCCAGTGTAACCCATGTAACCCATGTTGTGGATGTATATGTACAGTAATCTGAAACTGCTTTTTGAGGTTATTTCCAACCACTTCACATTCTCAGTACAAGCACTGGGGCCCATGCACAGTGTGGTGATAGATATCTGCTGTAAATGTTTGTCCGCTAATTTTGTTTTGTGTGTGTATGGATTAAAACAAATCAAAAGAATCCAAAAGAATCTGTTCACGTGTACTCTGGTTGTGATGGATTTCCTTTCTCTGTAATTTCCGCCAGTGGCTCTAATACTTATCATGGGCAGGCGGTGCATATGTAATACTTGTCAGAGTGTGGCTGCTAAAATGGCTGCAAAGTGCCATGATAGCACCGTCATGCTCCAACAAAAAGGATCTGTGCAAAGTATTGATCCAGAAGTGACCAAGCACAGCACTGCTCTCCAAATAACCATAAATCACTCTCTTATTTTCTCTTGCTAGTGACAGTGGATTGTTGTTTTCTCTCTGATATTTACTTTATTATAGCAAATGGCAGGCAAGAAAGAGGATGTATGCCCCTGTAGCCATGACGGCAGGAAATGAGGCAGTTAACCTCTTCACGAATGAAGATGACGAGGACGGAGATGAAGGAGAGGAAGGTGAGCATGCATGAAGCACGTTATTGTCCTTTGGCAAGTTTTCGAATGAGTTTGGAGCATTAGGGCGTAAGCATGTCTTTCTCACAGTCAGCCAGAAGGCAAATTGCTGAAGTCACAATTGAGGATGATAATCAATATCTCATGCAATCAGCTTGACGTGGTATGCAGCTTGGTTAGGTAGGGGGGGGTGGGGGGGGGGGGGGGGGGTGGAGGGAGGGGGTGGGGGGAGGGAGCAGAGATATCATTTATATCAATACCTTCCATATGCTCAGTGCTATCACAGGCTGCCCTAGGGCACCAGAGGACAGCGGCAGACACCACTGACTAGCCCCATACATGCCATTGATCTGGGCCCTCCTTAATCAGTAGCCCATCTCTTCACCCCTTCCCCTCAGTATCTAGTAGAACTTGAACATTTGCATGACAATAGTTATATGTAAATACTATATCTAACAGCTATGTAGGTACCATGGCACACATACTGTTGAATAGTTATAGTTTCATGAAGCAGCTATCACTGTCCGTGTATGCATGCTGCAGTGCCAGCAAATGGTGTTTTGGGTGCATGAAGAGAGTGCTTGTGTATGCGTGTTGTACGTGTAAGTGCTTTTCAGTGCACTGAAATATAATTTGCCTATACCTGGACCGCAGCTATGTTATATATATCAAACTCTGTTTATCAATTGCATACACTTTGTTACTGAAATGTAATCCCTCCCCTTTGTATCTTCAGAAGAGAGAGAGGAAATGTTTGAAGATGATGATGAAGAACCACTAAACATTTAGTGGCTATGTACCTGTTAAAACTTTCTACTGCAACAGTATACCATAAAGTTCCTTGTAGATGTCCTAGCCGATAGGCCCAGACCATGCATTCAATTGCAAAATTGGTTTGGTTTTATCATAGACACCACACCCTATGGTTTGTAGATTTTGTATTAGACTCGAGCTACCTATGACGTCATTAATTAAAAATGGAGGGGAGAGAAGCGGTCTGGGCCACGCGAGACTACCCTCGATCTGCGCTGCACATGTACAGGTCCTCGATCATGGCTTTGAGATGTGAAGACCTCAGGGTCCGCGCCGGGTCTCTCAGCTGCATGTGCTTCTTCTTGGCTGTGTGTTGCTTTATATTTAGATTAGATATACATGGTTGCAGATCAGAGCATGGAAGGAATGTGGCGTTGCCAATCAGTACACGTGTCCAGTGGCACGCCTAGCTACTGTCGGCGACTGACTGTCTGCGCGCTCGCATATTATTATGGGGGGTTGA